>JANHFT010004384.1:19716-48127 GCA_032467955.1 Pseudoxenodon macrops | reverse complement strand
GCATCTTATACTCCAAAAAATACGGTAGTTCAGGGAGTATGGACCTCAGAACAATTTTTGTTTTTGTTTTGGCTGAAGAACATTATTTTCATCCCTGTCTGTCGAAGTTTGTGTTTCTAGCTCCCCCATGGTATCTATAATACATCAGGGCTCTGCAGTGAGATCTCATCTCTTACGAAGCGCTATAGAAAGCTAACAATTTGATCCTTCTTTCTAAGTGCTTTGGTGAAAGCAGGTTTGTCGTGAATGAGCATTCCCCTTCAATTGCTAAAGACAAAGCAGCCCTTTTGGGGGGAATCTTTGGCAATTGCTTGCATCAATGACTGGTAGGCACGTTCAGTTTTCTGACAGGAGATAGAAACTGCCTTAGGCCGATAATGACCAATACTGATTTAATAAATCACTATAATATGAAATAGAGATTATCCTGCAAAGGGGATGGAAGAATAAGGTGAGGAGCACCCTTGAAGGTAGAAATAGCGAGAAGCTCATTGCAGAGAATTAAATGTCCCCAGAAGTTAAGTCAATTACAATTCAGTTTATAGTGGAACGGCAATCGCTTAGCGGCAGTAAGAGCTATCAGTTCTGTAAGTGGGCCTAGATTTTTTTTAAATTTTTGATTCACTGAACTTCCTCATGTTGAACTCAAGGAGACCCAGGTATTTTCTAAAAGCAGTCTAATACAGAGGTGTCAAACTCAAGGCCCGGGGCCCGGATCCGCCCATGGGGTGCTTAGATCTGGCCGCCCTGGAAACAGTGAAGGATGGACCCGCAGTGCCTCTTCCAGCGAAAATGGAGCTTGGATCGCTCAGACCCCCACAGGTACCCCTGACGTGAGTGACATCGAGCTGTCCACTCCCACCTGGCCCTCCAAGGTCAAACACAACCCTGATGCGACCCTCAATGAAATCGAATTTGACACCCCTGGTCTAATACAAGCCAACTGATATAGGACCATTATAAAATCCCAGGTTTGCATTAATGTATCCTAATTTCATGATGTGGCTTAGAGATACTGATACATTGGGTTTTATTTTTTAGAACCCCAAAAGCATCCCTGTTATGGTACCTTTTGTCCTTTAGCAGTATCTTATTATTCTCGAAAAGGACACGTTTTTGATGATGTTTCTAGGCCGTCTTAACCAATAACTTTAATATTTGTTCAAGACTCACAAAACAATTTATTTTTTTAATTGTCCCTTTCTTTTTAGCTACAACCAGAACACAAAATCCCAGATATCAAGCTTATTCAGGTAAAAAGTCATATATTTTGAAAACGACTTAAGTTTCTTTGGAAGTTTGCTATATTATAACCAGTTGGGCATTGCTTCTGAGAATAAGACTGTAAAATGATAAATGATTCCACACGGTTAGATGTGAGTTACAAAATATTAGTACTTCTAGGCGCATGCTTTTGTAAATTGATCTGGGAATTAAGAGGCACAGAAAATGAGTGGATATTGTATGGCAAAGGAGGGTGGCACGGAGGCCCAGAGGTGGAGGTCTCACCTCACAGTCAGGAGGCTGTGAGTTTGATCCTAGGTAGCGGCAGATTTTTCTCTTTCTGGGTGCAACGAGTTATTGTCTGCTGCGAACTCCATGTAGGTGTCGGGAAGGGCATCCAACCAGTAAACGCTCGAGCTCCTTTCAGTCGCCCTGACTCCACCCGGATGCAAGGGATTATAGGGTCATTAAAAAATGGTATGGTAAAGGAGAATTTCTGTACCTGGAGACGTAAACTACTCTAATGCTTTATCTGCAGGGGAGGAGATGGGATTGGTACTTGGAATATTTGTACTCCCAAGAATTACGAGGGCTGAAAGTCTTCATTGAAAGTAGCATCAGGCGTGTATTTCGATCTTCTCAAACACAACCAGGCAACTGTCAGTAAATGGGTATTGAAGATTGACTCTTGTGAATGGATTTCTTCCCGCCTGCTCCTGTTGGAGCTAACCTTGGATTCTAATGGACTCCTGTTTCTGGAGAGAGGGATCCTTTCAGTGCCTCAGTACTGATATCCATACAGATCGTAACAATAATGGCGCATACAGATTTTTGCCCAGCTGATCTTTGTGACATTAAACCTTTCCTTTTCGGGTAAAGGGCTCTTTGGTCTTGAGAGTACAAACTTACTCTCACGAAAGAAATAGAGCATGCCTAATTCCCATTGCTAACTTTTTGCTTTGTTTTGAAATCAAGCAACCCTATTCAATTCATTATTGGAAACATTCAAGCAAATTACAGCAGGATTTCCCAGCCTTTGACCATTTTTGGACAGCTAAATTATCGTCTTTCACTGATAAACCACAAAGCCCTCGCAATGGATGGAACAATAGTCCAATGCAGGTTTTCTTGTAATTTGTAGATAAATTGTAAATAATTGTATAGAACGTATTTATGCATAAAATGCTCTGTAATATAAATTAAACAGTGTTTTGGCTTTGGTTTGTTAGAGTGAAACCTCAATTTTATGGATTTTGGTTTTCTGAATATTGCATGTGGTGGATGAAATTCTGTTGCAGTTTGTACATATGACATAATTTGTATGAAGACTTTCTGAAAAAGATACAAATCAAAGTTTCTCAGTTTCATATACTCCTATTCTTAATCAAGATCTTTGTTTTTGGTTTATTTACTTTTAAACCAACTAATGCAACAAAGTCTTCAATTTCTTCATTAAGCGTTCAATGCTATTCTGAGGCTGTGTAAAATCAAATCAACATCATCTGCAAAAGTCCTTGAATTATAAGTTGCTTTAACTTTTCAAACCAATTATTTTCTCATCCTGTCCAATGTCTGGAACTAATATAAAAAGCAAAGTGACATCCTTGCTTTGACCTCTTCTGTATTTCACATGGTTTCATTAAATCACTATTAATAATATGCACCTTCTAAGATATGTATACTGATTTAATCCTTTGAATAAAATTCTCCCAAAAAACTCCATGTCCTTCCAAAACTGTAAACATAAAAGACCAATTCAAATTGTTAAAAGTTTTTTCTGCATCCAGAAAAATCAGTACAACTTGCGTCTCATTATGTTGTTCCAGATTTATGATATTCAATATAATTCTCACATTATCTCTTAATCGTCTTTTAGTAAGAACTCACATTGACTATCATGAGTAAAATCCTGTAAAATCTTCAGCCAATATCGATGTAAATTAAATTTGGCAATAAAATAGTATTAGTCTCTTTTCAAGATTCTGGCACAGCAGATCCCTGCACAATAGAATTCATCATTCTTTTCAGTGGTTGCAAAGGTCAGTCTTCAAAACATGTATAGTGTGAATTTTGTATTCCATCAGGCTTTGTTTTTGGTATTCTATGGTGCTTTCTCTGTTTTGATTTTTTTATGGCTTCTAAGATTTCAAAAGTTGTTATATTTTGTTTCATATTCATAAAATTTGTTTTTAGATTGTGAAAACTTTGGTAAATTCTGTTTTGTTTTGTTTTTCAAATATTCATCAGTTTTTTTTCCAGGGAGACCTATCTTTTGCACAAATTTGCATAAAGATTATGGAAGGATTTCTGAACGCTCCCATTATCTGTTAATACAGTGTCACCTTACTGAATCTTTAATTTTCTTTTCTTTTCTCTCCTGATACACCAACCATTGCTTCTCTCCCTTCCTCTCTGAATGGTAAAATGGCTTGCTGAGTATTCCAGCTGTGCTCATTCTGGCCCACTTGTGTTTGTGCTCTGCAATCCCTAATGGCTTTGATTTATGAATAAATCAGGAATCTCTGATTTTAAAAAGGTGCAGCTGGATCCATTTGGAGAACTGAACAGTTTAAAGCAAAGCTCGACAGTGGGTGGTTTTCCTAAGGTTTTTAATTTCTCCTACCTCGGGTAAGAAAAAAACGGCTTTAAACGAATTAGTTAGTTTCCTCCTCTCAACTTCTTCTCCAACCAGGCCCAAATCAGATTTTTCATAACAAGTCTAGTCTTGACTTGTAGGTTTGCCTCGAAATACAATATTGTTTCTTTTTATATCTTGTGGTTCACTTTCATCTTTAGGCAATTTGAGCTCCCTGCTCCGACAGCAATTCTTATAAGAGCCTGGCTTTCACACAGCGTGGTGTTCAAAGCAAAAGGTGGATAGTTCCCACAAATAGCAGATAAGGGAGGCAGCTTAGCTCTGGGATGTGGCTCTTCCTTTGAAGTCCCTCCATGCACCAGTTATCCTGCATATATAACATGTCAAGTTAATGTGCAGCCATCCAAATGTTGGAGCTCCAATTACGAGAAGTCCTATCTTGGCCAATAGGAAAGGTTCAGCTGCTACTATCCAGTAACAACTGGCAGGCTCGAGGTTGCCAACTCATGGGCTAAAAGCCAGCCTTCTCTCCAAGAAATTGAATTTTCTACGTGCCTGGAGAAGTCATAATTTCTGGGTGACGTCGAAGGCTTGAGTTGGCATGTCTTAAGTTTTTAAAAAGCCTCAAATAATGGGGTTACAAATGAATGTGTTTTAGTTGTCAAGCCTCAGTGGCTCTCACGGACAGCTTCCCTCAAGTCATCATTTCTGAAAGAAAGAAACCTTCGCGGATAATCTGCTCAGAACAAGATTGCAGTTCCAGCTCTCTGCCTGTCTTTGTTGGTGCTCACCATATTGGTTTAAACGTCATTGTGCTTTTCTATGATTGCTGTGGTTTCCTCTTGTTCATAACTTACAGGTGGGAGAGGAGATTTGCGGGAGAGAATGGAAATTCGGGACGTTCAGTAGGCATTTTGAAATAGGGTTTTTTTTTTAGTTGAATGGATGACGTTGGGCAGTGGGGTGCTCAAAAGACCATGGAAAAACTATGAATAAAGAAGATAGAGTGATTCAACTACCATTCAGGCCAATTCGGAGAAAAGTGCATGGACATGTCCAATTTCACTCCCTGTCTTCTTCAAGGGCTAGAATAAAGTGATTTCAAACAGGATATACTGTAATTGGAAATTTTCAATGATCTACCTCCATCCCAATGAGACACTTTGAAGAGTTGACAGCAAACAAAGAGCAAAGTCTGATTTACATTTGAATTCATATTTGCCTTGACCAGAGATGAACAAAAATTACAGAATATTAGGGCTGAAGACGTCTCTTCAGTCTCTTTTTTTTTAATATATATTCCATACTTCTCCAGGTGTTTTTTTTTAATCTGCTTAATTTCTTCTTGATTTTCTGACAACTTTGGGAGAAAGTCAAGCCAGAGTTCTCCCTCTAGGAACAAGGGACGAAGCTCAAACTATCTTACTTCAGAAACATCTCTCTGGAGGATGCCCTAATGTTGGGTAAGGTGGACGGAAAGAGGAGAGGACAAGATGAATGGACTCCATTACAGCACCAATGGGTGCTCCCTTAGAAGTTCTGAAGATGTTCTGTCAGGCACAGCATATCACAAGATAAAATCTATTGGGTTGTGAAGGGTTGAGACTGACTTTTGGCACATAATCAATCAATTGGGAGATACTCCAAGGTTGTCAAGTTACATGTTTCAACTGCTGTTTGAACTCCATGCATCTAATTTTGCAGCCATCTTTAAATATTCTTCCATCATAAATGAGTGATAGGTTGACTTAACCTTTGATTAAATAACAAGCACATTCTCCTAACGGTATTGATAGCAAAACCCTTTCTAGCTGCTGGTTTCCCTCTAGGGTATTAATGGGGCACTTATTGGGACTGATTGGGGCTATTCCCATAAATTTCCATCAGCCAAGGGCTTAAGTTTTAAATTTGGGGTTCTATTATTCTAGAATAGAATAGAATTCTTTATTGGCCAAGTGTGATTGGACACAAGGAATTTGCTTTGGTGCATGTGCTCTAAGTGTACATAAAAATACAAGATAAATTTGTCAAGAATGATAAGGTGCAACACGTAATGATACTCATAGTTTTTAAAGCCTGCAATTTGCATATGCAGGTGGTTGGTTTTTTTTAAATAAAAAGTTTTTTTTTTTTAAAAAGTGCTTCTCAGTGTCCATATAATTTCCCAGCCAAGTTATGTGTTCAGTAACACGATCTTTGTTCTTATCACAGAATAAAAAGCAGGAACTAGAAGCAAGAGCATCTTTTGGTGTGTTTCTTCCTTTTATGCCCGTCTCCTAATTTAACAAGACGATTATCTAATCCCTCCCCCCCCCTTAATTCTTCTGCTATAAACGTCCATTTTAATTTCTCTGCCACATTTACAATCTGCCACTTTCGGGAGGAGTGATATGATAAAAAAGCACCCATAAATCATGCCCCAAGCCAAAAAATGAATGGATATCAACCAAACAACCAACCAAGTTGGCTTGGCTAAAAGATGCAAAAGAGCCATCAATAACCTGGGGGGGGGGGCAGTTCCAAAGCGGTAGGGGGCCACCACTAAGATGGCCAGTCGCCTGGCCCCACAGCCCACCAGTGAAATGGGGGGGAGGGCAGGGAATCCACCCTGGATCTTCCTGGAGGGGAAGATTTTCCTCCTTGCTGCCAGAGCCATCCTGGTGCCCCAAAAGTTGCCAGCTTCTATCTCTCTTTCTACCCCCTCCCCACAGCCAAACTCCCTTTGATCCCCCAAGCAGGACCCCCCCATCACACGTGGGGGGGGTCTCCCTTCCCCTCGCTCCCTCCACGCAGCCTTCCTTCAAGCCAGGGCGGGCGGCGCGTGGACTCGCCCGGAGGAGGCGCGCGTGGAACGGCACGCCTCGATTTTGCCCGCTCGGCGGCCCCCGGATTCCAGTCGGTCCCTCGCCGGAGGAGAGGATCCCGCAGGTCACGCAACGGCAGGGGGGCGATCCCCGCCCTCCCCCACTGCCGGATCGGTCCCTCCTCCTCGCCCCGGTTTTCTGCCTTTGCAAAAGAGCCGTTTCCCCCTCCTTTTCCCTCCGACCGGCTCCGGGTGCAGCACGCTGGCTTTGGCGGCGGCAGCCATCGCCACCAGGGGCCAGCGTCGAGCGATCTGCTGGATCTCCGCTTCGTCCTTCGGGGCGGCGAGGCGATCGCCCGGCCAGGCTTCCACCGGAGGAAGCCTCGATCCGGGCAGGCTGAAGAGGAGCAGCTGCCGCGGCTTCTTTCGCCGCCGGGAAACCCCTCCAGGTAGGCCGGCTTGCGTTGGAGAAGGCGAGCATCCCTCTCCCTCCATCCTCATCATCTTCATCCCCACCATCATCATCATCATCATCTAGCCTCTGTGCTTCCCCGCCATCCTCCTCTTCCTCCTCCTCTTTCCTCCGGGTGTCCTTGCCAGAAGGGTCTCCTTTCCCTCCTCCTTGTTTCAGCATCCTCTGCTTCCCCCCCAATTTCATGGCTGATTTTCCAAATGAGATGTTCTACCAGGAAGAACATCTCATTGAAACGGCCGAGCTTTCACCCCAAGGGAACAGAGCACCCAGCATTTTAGCAGCAGTGGGTGGCGTAGGAGGGAGACAGACCCTTCCCCCCAAAACCACTGTCCCCCAGCATCCTACCTCTTCCCTGCAGCCCCCTCCCCAGATCTTCCCAGAGGCACAAGAAAAAAAATTGATCCCAGGGACATCTCTCTGGAGATCAGAGGATGTAGGAAAAAGGCCGGGACTTTGCTGAGATGTGATGGGAAGACAGCATGAGACAACACCCTAAAAAAGCTTGGATGCTTGGATCTACGAGAAAGGGGAGGGGGAGCAGATAAGCAGGATAGCCCACCTTTTTTTTGGGGGGGAGAGAAGAGATCCAGATTAGCCCTTACCTTGAAAAGCCAATGCTGTGGCCAGCTGCTCTTGAGCTGGATGACTTTAACGGGCTCCTGTGCCCTTGTTCTCCGATGTGGTCATCCAGCCAAGGATCAGGAAATGTGGGAAGAGGAGACATTAGTACCAATCTCAAGGCAGGCTGGCAAGAATCCGAAGAGAAAACCCGGCAAAGGATGCCTTTATGTTTTACCTTTAAAATCCCGAGAAGGCATTTCCAACTAGAGGTACTTCCCATCACGCATGCCAGGTCCTTCTGCTTTAAAATAAAATTAAACCCCACACACACACACACCAGACTGTTTGACCCAAGTCAATACTGCAGTCCTAGTGATGAGTTATGAAGAGGGAATCAAGCAACTAGAGCTTGAAATCAGCCACTTTGGGAGGCTGGCAAAAGCAAGGGATGCGCGAATACACATTAATTGTGGTTGATTTCAGGAGCTTCCCGATGATCATTTCAATGAGGTTAAGGCTGGGTCAGCTGGATTTTTTAACTAAGGTCTTCTTTTAATTTTGTACAAAACGGGGCATCACCGTCATCACCCTGCAGATACAAATAGTAAGTTGGGCCAAGAAACTGGATTCACACATTGCTGAAACCGGGGTTGCCCACACCTTTCCTAGGTGCAGCTTCCAAGCCCCTCTAGAAGTTTCCTCCAAATCAAAATATCTCACAGGATAGAAGAAAGGGAATTATTTAAAAGGATGGGAAACAATGTCAAAGATGTTCAGAGAACGTTAATCAAACATGAACCTTGTTTTCTATTCTGGCACCATTTTATTATTATTAGTATTATTTTTGGAGAGTGACTCTTTAGCGCACCCCTCCAGAATCAAGAGATTCTCAGCCTAAAACAATGTTATCCAGCCCAGTCCTGCGCTAAACTTGGCTTCATGTATAAATCATTCTTGACTTTATTTGCAAAACCAATTTAGATTATTTGCTGAATCTGATCTGCCTTTCATAGCAGGAGAAATCTTTTGACATAGAAGGATATTTCTTTCTGAGGTGGTGACTTTGATATCTTGGCACACAAAGAATTAAACGCATTGATTGACCCATTCCACCAACTACCCGTGTTTCCTTGAAAATAAGACAGGGTCTTATTTTCTTTTGACCTCCCCAAAATAAACACTTGGCCTTATTTTCAGGGAGGTCTTATTATTTTTGAGGTGCAGGAGGCAGCAAGCGTGGTCACCTCATGGCTGCTGCTATGTTTTTGGGAGTGTTTATTTTTGGGGGACAGCTTATTTTAGTGTATGTGCTCAAAAGCCTGATTGGGCTTATTATACAGGGAGGTCTTATTTTCAGGGAAACAGGGTATTACTGTAGGAAAATAACTTCAAAGAATTACATGAAATTATGACTGTGGCAACTGCTGTTCCCTTTCCCTTACCTTCTTTTATCTGGAGAAAATTGCTTGGCAAACTGCAGAAGGAAGAAAGCAGGATCTTGCAAGTCTGATTATGCTTTGCTACCTCCATTTCTTATCGTCCCGTGAATTATGGAGGTGTTTCTCTGAGATGTTTACACACTTCTTCTTCCTGTGGATTCAAGCCATATTTAGTGCTTCGCTGCTTTGTTAATACCGATAGTCCTTGACTTACAACCACAATTGAGCCCAAAAGTTCTGTTGCTAAATGACATATTTGCTAAATGAATTTTGCCCCATTTTAGGACCTTATGACAGTTGTTAAGTGAATCACTGCAGTTGTTAAGTTAGTAAAACAGTTGTAAAGTGAATCTGGTATCCCCATTGACTTTGCTTGTCAGAAGCCACAAAACCTGATCACATGACCCTGAGACGCTGCAACTGTCATAAATATGACACAATTGCCAAGTATCTGAATTTTAGTCACATGACCATGGGGATGCTGCAGGGGTCGAAAGTGTGAAAACAATCATAAATCACTTTTTTCAGTGCTGTTGTAACTTCGGCCACTAAATGAACTGTTGTAATGGGATTTGTTCCAGTTTCACTTTTTTTAGCAATAGGAATAATTGGAACAAGCATAAGCAGCACTTCTGCCTGACTTGTACAGAAGCAAGATTTCTTGTAGTTTTTAAAACTAATTAAAGGTTATTCTTTTGTTTCAACTGTCAAAATCACTATATATTACTACAAGAAAGTAAGCTTTTGGGCCACATTGTACACAGAGAATGAACAAGATAGAAAATGAAAAAATCAGAAAAATAAGTATAGTTTATAAGTTTAAATTGAAGCAGAATACAAATATTCCATTCAAAGTATTAGTACTGGTATTACAGGATGATTTAATATATTTATTAAATATATATTAGGCATATTCGGAACATGCAAAGCAGTCTCGAAGACAAAGGACACAATCTTAGAGGTAAAGGTAAAGGTTCCCCTCGCACATATGTGCTAGTCATTCCTGACTCTAGGGGGTGGTGCTCATCTCTGTTTCAAAGCTGACGAGCCAGTCCTGTCCAAAGACGTCTCTGTGGTCATGTGGCAGCATGACTAAACACCAAAGGCGCACAGAATGCTGTTACCTTCCCACCAAAGGTGGTCCCTATTTTTCTACTTGCATTTTTTACGTGCTTCCGAACTGCTAGGTTGGCAGAAGCTGGGACAAGTAACGGGAGCTCACCCTGTTACATGGCACTAGGATTCGAACTGCTGAACTGTCAACCTTTTGATTGACAAACTCAACGTCTTAGCCACTGAGCCACCGCATCTTAGAGACCAAAGAGCAATTCCAAAATAATCATAATTTTTAACCTGATGAAAGAAAAATTATTAGATTTACTGGGAGGAATCCTTAACTATATAATTATTTAAGTGAAATGTCAATTAAATCAGAGTAGTTATTATCCTGATGTTGCCTAGGTTTTGTTCTCATCTGTTGCTGGAATGAAAAGCAGGCAGTTCATTTAAAGGCCAAATTTAATCCCTAGTCAAAAAAATGTTGTGTATTTGTATGTCAGGAATGCTTGGGATTATTTTGGTTTTCTTCCTTTGAAAATGTGAATATTAGACTTTATTTTTATTTTAACTCATTAACCAAACAATGGACAGCACAGAGTTACTGCTGATTAATAATAACTAAATGTATACATTTTCTAAGTCAGATTTAGTTGCTATTTTTTTCAATAAATGCATTCAGTCAACTTCCATGATATATTGAACAGAATGCTTCTTTCGCTGTAGTTATATAAATCTAGAATGCATCTGATGAATTGAGTTGCCAAAGCTTATGCTTATGGTTTTTAATATTTTTTTAGTCAGGTGTTAGTTAGTTGCTTAGTTAGATGCTATCAAACTTCTGACATTTTACCACTGTGGACTAAGACAACTCTTCTCCTACAATATCTACCTGTAGAATGTGTCATGCAGCCAGATCCTTGGGAAAAAGTGCACACATAAAACTTATCTACATATTCATTCCAAAAGATAAGGGTGACATCAAATATGTAACACTAGTTGTAATAACTCTTCTTTACGTGGCAAGTTAATTAGAAAATTCCAAGAGTGAACCCAAATTTTCTTTCTGTTTAGTTTTTGATGTAGAGAAAGGAGTGGCTTGAGAGAATGGCCAAAAGTCTATCAAATGTAGAGACCAGAGCTATATTTGTGAGTTGTTGCTAGCTCTTCTTATAATCATCTACATCAGGGGCGTCAAACTCATGTCGTCACAGCAGCGTCACGTGACGTATGAGGACTCTTCCCCCCTTTGCTAAACCAGGCGTGGGCATGGCCAGCATGTGACACATCTGGGCCATGGGTTTGACAGCCCTGATCTACATTGTTGTCACACAAAACCAAATCTGTCTAAAGGGGACTTTTCAGGACAGATTGTTATGATCTATGGAAATATAGGAAGCTCATCCAGCCTTTCTCTTTCATCAACATGAGGGCTATAGGATCAGGACCACACTATAGTAGATGACACAAAAGATCTAAAGCTTTAGTGTTTTCCCAAACTTTTGCAGCCAGATCTGGTGGTCCTAATGAACTTAAGTTGTTTCTGCTAAAAGAAGCATACAATTGAATTTCAACTATGGTCAATAAGCCACTCTATAGCTCTTCCCTACAGTTTTCTTCATAAATTACATGGATTGAAAATAGTTTTTATTTTATTTTATTGAATCAGATTAGATAGAATTACCACTTATAAAAACTGATACATTTCTAAATTTTAGAAAGTGCTCATAAAATTTAAAGAAAACCATTACACAATTTTATTACTATTCAGTATAATCCAGAGGTTTGTATGATATGGAAAACATGTTTTCACCTGGATATAGATCAAATACATTATGGCTTGGGATTCAGCCACCACTTAGATCATAGATCAGAAGATCCGAACAGTGGAGCTTCTTGGTTATTGTAGTTATTGGATGTTATAGAGGAGCCTTACAGGTTGAGTACAGCAAGATTGTTGGTCTGTCTTCATCTGCATGGCTTACTTAATGAATCCAAAGAGTATCAACTTACCTACTTCTCCCTCCTTGAACCTTTCCAGAGCTTCATCTTTCTTTAGTTACCACCATTGATGTGTTCTGTTGATGGTGTTGTTTCTCTAATCTTGGAACATCTGTATTCAAAAACATGTGTTTGGGTCTGTGTCCAGATCAAATAAATAAGCTTAATCAAAATTAACTAGATGCCATGTATACTGCAACTGTGCTCCTTAAAACATGTTAGAAGCCACTTTACATATGAGGGAGACCACTTAGCTATTTCACAATAATGCCAGAGATGCACACATTTTAACCTCCCTATATCTGCATGTGTAGCAGATATATATAATAGATATTCTTCAATATATTGGAGGAGATGACAACTGTGGGTAGACCATTAACTCTCCCTTCCACATACACATATCATTCAGTTAGACTATTATCTTTGCCTTATCACTGAAATATAGCAGTGTAACTCTTCTCCTAATTAATCATTCTCTGGTAGTGAAAGCACCAACCAGTAGAGATATCAGGCCAATAATTAAAATATCTCTTCTTTTAAACAATACAAGGTCACTACATTAATAGAAGGATAACACATCCTTGAATCATTCCTTTTTCTCAATCACTGTTAACAGCAATGCTGTTGCAGCCATTAAATGACTGGGGTGATCTTGGCTTCCAAGAAGTTAGCACTTAAGATAAAAGTATTGGTATTTAGAAATTCCATAATGGGCTGGTCAGACAAATTAAGCTTTAACATTTTACTGTTTAAGCTGCAGAACAATTGCTGTTCTTAGTTTGCACTCTTCCCACAATTTCAAATTAAAGTTTAATCCTTCACAGGGATAGAAAACCCCAAGTATCTTCAATCACTTCAAATGTGAAGAAATTCCCGATTTGAAAATGACAATCTATTCCAGCATTATTGGGAAAACAAATCCCTTAGTGAGAAATATGAAGCTGTGATAGATATTTGAAAAGCTTGGATTCAAATATGAACCCAATTATACATTCACTATAAAGCCTTGAAAAAAAATCACATGGTATTATGTGAGATGTGAATTATGCTCATAAAAAAATGTGAAATGCTTTGCCCATTGACATAATAGCATTATTTATTTAGCTAGAGTTAAAATAAGCTGGAATGAAAGTCTCAGTGAATTTAATGAAAACTAATTCCAACTTTGCACATAGAATTACAAGTGAAACTTCAATTTGGCAGATGTTTCTATGCAGTATATGAAATTTTGCTACATTTGCCTTAGTTTACATAATGGGATAAATGGTACAGAATGATGCAAATGACATGATTTGCATCATTGGTATAATGACATTTCTACAGTTGGCATACATTCCAATTAAAGGGACATTGGTGACAATAGTCTCCACTCTCTCCACTTACCCTTTTAGATGGAAGCTTTATAGGACTCCCATTGTCATGGACTAACCATATACAAGCCACTTCCCCACACAGAAACACATGCATACATTTCAAGAGGGGGGAGGAGAGAGGGGGTGTCTTCCTCTTTCCTCAATAAATAGCAAAAAGAACTAAAAATAGAATGAAGATACAGTAGAGTAAGTGACAAGAGGTGAGGAGAAGGACAGGGAGGAGGGAAGAGTTGGAGGAGACGGGGAAGAGGAAGAAAAAGGGAAAGAGGAGAGGAGACGATCAAACCAGAAGGATAAAGAGAGAAATACTTCTGCTGAGTCATTGCAAAAAGAGTTAAACTTAGAAATCCCAAAGATATCTAACCTTCAAAAGCATCCATTAAAACATCACTCTTCTCATTAGCTGGTTACATTAAAGGAGAGGCCAGCCACATTATTTCTTTTAGTTGATTTTCAACTTAGTTTAACTTAGGTGTATTATTAAGTTCACTCATTTGTAATATTGTTTTTCTATTGTTTCTGCTCCTTTTGAACAAATTATATATTAGTTGTAGGAATCATTTTAACAAGTTTCCTTTATACTTTCTGTGTTCAAGCTAATTTTGTTTATTGGTCAATGTTCTGAGTATTAGTATGTAAACAATGAATGTCATGAACTTTATAAGCCAATGTTGTTTCTAAGTTTTCATTAAATGACATTTCCGTCAGTGGACACATCTTGATACATCAGCCACATTTGCCATTTTCATCAGGTACCACTGTCTCTTTGACCTTTGTCATTTGAACACACATATGAAGCGCCTCCATACCATCATTCAATAAACCTTCTGCTGCTGACTCAGTAGTTTCTTGTAGTAGAAATTGATTCACCATAGTAGTGAATTGTGAAAAGAATTATGTTCTTTTCGTTGTTTCTTTATAGAGCAGTTACAAGCTGTTTGCAATTACACACAGTTTTGCAGTGTCTTTTTCTTCCTCTAAACCCTCATCTGCAGAGCCTCAAAGTTTAAATTCTAGCAGCAGAGAATAATATCTTAGTATTTTGCTTCTGATTGTTACTCTCATCTATTGGGTTTGCTCTTCTGACTATCTTTCTTGCATGGAATTGTTTTCACAATCACTTTTACTATACAAGCTCATTTCTTTGTGTTGATAACTCATCCTTTTCCATCAAGTGAAATGTGAATCTTTGATGTTCCCGTTCTTTGCCATTTTCATGTAGGACTGCTGCAAATGCATCCTGTGATCATTGTTGACTACAGTAATTCAGATAGTCAACCCTGCATCTTTTCCTTCAGGAAAGAAAATTGAATACCTGTATTATTTTAGGCAAGGAAATGAATCAAAATGGCATTTAGAAAATTTTTCACCTTTCTTCCCTTTTCTCAATTTTTATTTACTTATTGTTGTTGTAAACTTGGAATAATGCATATATTACAACAATATCTTTAGCTATCCTAGATCCTTTGGAAGTATTGGAAAGTTCTCACTTTGGTGCTTTTTGACTATCTGTAGATTTTGCAAATAAAAAAAGTATGCATACATAGCATTAATATATTAATGCTATGCATGCATACTTTTTTTTCTCAATACCCAGTGTATCCTGCTAAGAGAATAGATGCAATTCTTGAATATCACCAAGAGGATTTTCTATGATGAAGCCCTTGGATACTTCAGGAGGAGAGACAAATGGGTCAGATTGAGTCTTCCTCTCCTTGTCCAACAAAACTGGTCATACAAACCAGTCAAGTTTGCTAATCTGTAATTTAATCAATAGTAACTTAGAGCTAGTTGAAAGCTCAACCAAAAATATCATGTCAAGGAACAAGAATCTATTTTATATCTAATCAAAGTATAACTCACCATTCTATGTAATAAAATGTTCCTTCGGTGGCTTATTGTAGGTATGATAAAATAACAATAAATCAGTATGTGTCAACATGGTGCCCCTTGATATGGATGTATTAGGGTTATCAGGTCTGAACTGCAGGAATCCTGATAACCAATAGATGGCAGAAAACAATTAGCATTGTCTATATCACTTTGATAGTATCATCTACTGATCATCCATATTTTTGCAGTTCAGATGTTTTCTTTCTCTCTTCCTTTCCACACATGTTCTGTTATAGAATACATTTTATTTGGTCTTCTGAAAGATTTTAATAGGGTGACCACAATTTTTTTAACCTACTGGTCAGTCTGTTTCAATTGTCTTTAGAATTTAGTATTTAGGTAGCAGAGGTGGCATCCAGCAGGTTCTGACCAATTCTGGAGAACCGGCAGTGGAAATTTTGAGTAGTTCAGAGAACCGGTAAATACCACCTCTGACTGGCCCCGCCCCCATCTATTTTCTGCCTCCCGAGTCCCAGCTGATTGGCAGGAAATGGAGATTTTACAGTATCCTTTTCCTGCCAGGCCCACCAAACCACATCCACAAAACCGGTGGTAATTTTTTTTGAATCCCACTACTGACAGGCAGCTATTATCTTCAGTAAGTTATCTGAATTTGACTTTGAAAACATCAAAGAAACAAAGAGGAACATGGGAAGGAAGAACTTTTTCTAAGTAATCCATGCCAAAGTGCTATCTTTTTAACAAATGAAGTTGAATATGACAACCTAAGTTATGTCTAGGCAAGTTTTTGTCAAGTTATGAAAATACCTTGCCTGAAGACGTCATTTCCCTTTCATTTTATTTAAACCGGTCAGGGTTGATTGCAAGAATGTTAATTAACTTAATTCTCTGAATAAATACCAGTTCAGTTAAAGTTTTTTAGAGCTTATCCTAGAAAACCTGCAAGTTTAGAGTTTGTTACACTCTCATTTCAATTTCCTACATTTAATTCATTGGGCACCAAGTCTGGAGAAATCTAATCTGTTTGTCAGATTGCCGTATTAACTGTGACAATGTTCACATTCCAATGTTACGATGTTTTTAATTTTAAAGATGTGTGAATTGTGAATTGATACATAATCACCTTATATGAAATAAAAGGCAACTTAACAATTTTATAGTGACATCTTCTAAAGATGCAAAATCTAAGGGAACAAAACAGCAGAGGGCACTCTTCCTATTTGGCTGGGAATCAGTTCTGTTAAATGATATTTGGGGAACTTTCTCACTAGCATTGGGATCACATTTTTCTCTGTAAAATTCACATTGCTTTTACGGTGAAACTGAATGATTTTGTTTGTGCATTTATTGACAGTGAGAAAACAATGGCTGGCTTTCTATGGATTTTTGAGTTGTTTATATAGGTAAAGCAGACTTCATTCTCATGGGCATCTATTGAGAAGACAGGCAAATGGCAACAAGCAGGTTTATGTAAATCCTATAAATGCTGTTAATTAAGTATTTTGAGTGAGATATTCTGACCAAGCCAGAAATTGTGACATTTGTGGGATTATGTCAATGTATACATGTCATTGTTTTGACCTTATCCTAGTTTGCCATGATGGCTATTGAAAACTCTGCAATCCAACCATCTTTTTTGACCTTCCAAATCTGTCTGAGAATCCATGATATAACCTTCCCAAGGGATACATTAAAGAAGCTGGAGTGACAGCTTGAATGCTGAAATCCAGTTTGGATCATAAACCAACCTTAAAGAGTTTACATTTTTATACCAAAACGTAGAGTCAGATTAAAATATAATTATGCAGCAGGCAAAAAATGACTACAGTCTTCATTAGATTATTTATTTATTTGCATATCACTTCCTTTCAAAAGAAGAAACAAAATAACTTCAGTGCTAAAGCTAACGTGTAAGTCAATGACCTTAGGAAGTGTTAAGGATTCTGGCAGTGGAAGTATTCTCTGATAAGATATAAAGTAGCAAATAGAAGCCACTGGAGCTTTTCCATTTCTTGATTGGATTTCTATGTGTATTTGATTTAGAGCACTGAAAGAAAGGCTGTTTCTGGGCTGGGGAAAAATGATATGAAAATCTCAAATATTTTTAGTCTTTCTTCCGATTTCAGAAGTATAAGATGAAGGAGGATGAGAGAACAGCTAAGAAACGCCACTACTGATATTGGAGCATGGTGGCATAATACTATGCCACCGTGCATAATTTGAGGCATAATACTATGACCATTTGCCAGTAGAACTTTGAATTTCAAAAATAATAAAAACTGAACAACAGAAATATATTAGGTGTTGCATGTTTGTCTGACTTCTGGACATGTTTACATGCAGAATCATTCTGTCTGAGGGATAATGGCAGTAGAAGCCAATCACACCTGATTGGCATAGGTTGGTATAGACACAGCAGCTACTGGCTCACCAAAATGGAAGGTTCATATACTGATGTTAAAGAGTGGTAATGGTATGTATGAAATCATCTCTATGCAAATCAGGATAGCTATGTACATACCTTCCCCTCCTTGTATGATTATCTGATATACAACTGTAAAACAGCCTTGTATCATCAAGATTTCCTGCAGATAAAAACAAAATTACAGATGTTGATTAATGTTTAAATGGCATTTGTTTGTCTTTACTCAAATTTATTATAGCCACCTAACTCTAATGGACAATACATTACTATTGTACTAATAATGAATTAAAATGTTCCTTTGTAGTCTCTCCCTGGTATTCCAATTTGGCAATATCTTGTAACTCCTACTTCAACATTCTTGTAGTCCAATCTGTCCTTACAACATTAATAACTGAACTTCTATTTTGTTTAACTATGTACAGTATGCATTACATTAAATGCATTTTTGCATGTGCTTTTTCTTGCTTTTTTTCAAAGTAACTGGCAGTAAATTCTTGGTTTGGTTTTGGGTGATGTTACAGGACAAGGCAGTTAATCCCTTCTGCATGATTTCAAGTTGAAAGAAAATCAAATTCACATCCCTGAAGCTACATTTTGTTTTGCAAAAGAAAATTGTTTTAGTGCCAATAATGCCTCCTAAATATTGTGCTCTAGATATAAAGGAACCTCAAATCAAGCAAAATTTGATCCAGAACAGGTTCATCACAAATCTCTGGTCCTAATTTGTGATTCTGGAGATTTGGGCATGGTAGAAGATTTATTATGAGGGAGAAAAGGGAGTGAAGAGAGTATAGGACTTTAGTGTTCATCATGTGTCTCTACAAACAAAAATAAACTGTCCTTAGCAATCAGATGGACAGGATCAACTGATCTTGTCAATGGGATCAAGAGGTTGCTTATGGAATTTTATTTGCTCCACATACCGGTAATTCTGCTCATTTTCAGTCAGTTTACTTTAAAGAGTGTCTACTGCTGTCAAAGGCTGGCTGTTAGTGTTTTGACTTGCTACATTAATCAATAGTTCATGCTCAACTGACTATGTTTAATACTACTTCTACCTATAATTTTAACTCACCTTTTGCCTCTGATATGCTAGGATTCATTTGCACTATGAAAGACCTGAAAGTGAAACTTTTCCAACTTAGGCGACTGGTAAAATGGTAAACTTCTGAACTTACTTAAAAAAAAAGAAGCCAGAGGAAAATTACGTAATCAAGAAAAGAAAAGAAATGCAATAAAAAGAACAGAAACTATTCTGATCGTTCAGCATGGTTCAATAAGTGAAATATAAACTAAGTACTTAGTGGAAGAAGTGGATTGTTGTACCTACCATGCACAAGTGAAAAACGTGACTTATGACCACAGTTGAGTCCAAAATTCCTGTTACTAAGCAAGACAATTATTAAGTTAGTTCTGCCTCATTTTACAACCTTGCTTGCAACAGTTGTTAAGTGAATCACTACAGCTGTTATGTTAGTAACATGTTTGTTAAGTGAAACTGGCTTCCCCATTGACTTTGCTCATCAGAGGTTCGCAAAAGGGGATAACATAAAACTGGGACATTGCAACCATCATAAATATGAACCAGTTGCCAAGCATCTGAATTTTGATCACATGACCATGGGGATGCTGCAATGGTCATGTTAAAAAGGTCATAGGTCACTTTTTTCACTTCCATTGTAACTTAGAACAGTCACTAAATGAATGGTTGTGCGTCGAGGACTAGCTGTGCTGTATTTTGATGCATGTGTACAGAATAGATAGACAATAGATAGATAGACACCCACACATACACAGGAGGCCCCTTCCACAGAAAGGAATGTCATCGGCAACAGCTTTACGAGTAGAGAAAGGTGGAAGGGCAAAGTAGTAGAGGAAGCATCCAATGGGAGGAGATGTTAGCTAGCAGTCCGTGCAAACTCTTGTCAGTGTGTCATTTTGGACAGGTTTTTCTTAAACGACCTTAGATTCAAATTGAATTTGCAGAGGACTGTAGCATCTTAAAAGATTAGTGTCCTGAGATAAGATCAGGTCTCTGTTTGAAATTTTGTTTCAATATATAAAAGGCTATAACTTAAATTTATTAAGGAGATTTATTTTGATCACTAGAGAGCAGCAGAGTTTAAAAGAAGAAAGAGTTAAAAGATTTTAATCAGATTCGGGGGTGGGGGAGAGAACCAAGAGATTGGAGACAGTGTGCAACAGCAAGCCAACTTCCCAGGAACCTAATATGCATGAAACACGGTGGATTTTTAAATTGCCATGCTGTCAGTGGATTATATATATATATATATATTGCAGGGACCAGATTGCAAGTGCAATCCTTTAAATAAAGGGTACCGGTATTTACATATGCTAGAGTGTATACTGACTTCAAAATCGATAACCACATATGCTTCAGAGAAAGGGTTGGATTACAATGAGACACTCATTCGTGTGTCAATGGGAAACGGAAATGGAAAGCAACAATCACAGAACTGCATGTATGAAAAGCATTGAAACAATACTGAGTTAATAGTGATAAACAATCCCTGGAAGCTCATGGTAGGATAGAATGTACAGACCAGTATTTTGAAAAGAGAGCAGATCCATTGTATTCTCTGATAATCCTAGATAAATTAGGATTTATTATTAAAATTTCTTACTTTTGAGGAATCAGAAACTTAATGTAAGAAAGAAAGGAAAGGAAAGGGGGAATCAAAGCAGCCTATATTCAACAAATAAATGAGGCAGGCAGCAAGGCTAGCAAACATGCACAGATAACAGGAAAATGGGAAGAGGAAAAAGAATCGAAGAAGAACTGAAATGCTTTGCTCCCATGTTTTGAGGACTGCTGGTAAACAGCCTCATGGATGGCAAGTAAAAAAAATCCTTGTAGGAGTTTCTGCTCTATGTTGTTTGACTGTATCAGTTTGATGCCCTCATCTCAGTTTCTCAAGGTACAACTCTCCTGGAGTTGGGTCTACTGACTACTTCAGAAATCCGTAGTATGTAACTCCTTTCTCTGATTTTAACTGGTTTGATCAAGCAAAGTTAGTTAGCTCTTCCAGGCTATGAAACCCAACTCCGCAGGGGCTACTTAAGAGAAGACTGTGTTTCTCAGATTAATAAGGCAATGGATTGAAAGGATTAAGTCAAGAAATGTACCAGAAGGTCTCTAACAGCCTCCTAGGGCCCTGTATCGGTATGTTCAATTCAGGAGAGACATTCAGCAGATTGTGCTCAATTACAGGCCAATAAAGAGATCTGACTTCAGATGGTCCAAAAGAAATTTCTTTTGAGGATAGGCACTCAAAAGAAAGGAAATCGTTCACTCCTAAAGAGTGTCAGTCCAGTTCTGCCCTTGAATAGCTTCAGCTGTAAATGGGATGAAAAAATCAAAATGGTGTCTTTTCTTCTCTCTCTCTCTGGTTGGCTAAAATGTCAGAACTTTTATGGTGAATCTACTAAAAAGGGGGCAATTCACTAAGGGCTTTCCAGTTCTGGATGTTTTTCAGATGTGCTGTCCCTTTGTTCCTTTATGGTGGTCAGCACTGATAATATCTGTCAGTCAATCAACTTTTCAACACTTTATCTATCTTTGCTCCATGTCCTAAAATGGAAATTTAACCCCTACAAACCACACTGGAATTAAATTTAAGCAGAAGTTATTTGGATGGGAATCAGGAAATCCCTATGGCATAAAATAGATGGGAAAGTTGAAGAAGCATCCTAGAAAAGGGAGTGGCAAACCATATTATATGTCTATGTCCTACCTGTTATGTATTGAATATATATAGTTGTGTTAAGCCCTGGTAAAGTGAAACTAACAATTAGATAACCCTAATTGTTACCTCCAACTGTTTTGGAGGGAAATGTAGAACATTCAAATTTGGGCAGGTTTTTAAAGTATTATGATTGGTTAAGACCCTGTGGGCCCAGAGTATAAATTACAGACAACATTACGTCCCAGAGTGTATTGGTGCAATACAATGCACACCTGCCCTTAGTTTTGGCTTGTGATGCCTCCCCCTATGGAGTGGGCACAGTGCTGAGCTACAAGTTACCATCAGGGATAGAAGCCCCAATTGCATATTTTTCAAGGACTCTTTCTAAGGCTGAAGGAAATGATAGCTAAATCAACAAAGAAGCCTTGGCTTTAGTTACGAGTGTAAAAAGGTTTCACGAATAGTTATATGGACATCCCTTTGAACTAGTCATGGACCATAAACCATTATTGGGATTATTACCAGGAGATTGCCAAACACCACAGATTCTTTCACCCTGTATGACCAGGTGGACTGTGTTCCTGGCAGCCTATTCTTATTCATTAAAACATGTTCCAGAAAAGTACCGCAGCCATGCTGATGCATTAAGCTGCTGCCCCCTACCCATTGAAGTGGAAGACCCCGCACCAACACACTTTGTGTCCCTGATTGAAGACCTTCAGTGCCCTTTGACTGCTGCTGATGTGTCTAGACATTCTAGCAAAGACGTTGTAATCTCAACTGTAACGGACTGGATTAAAAGGGGAAACAATTTTTACCTTTTAAAATGAGGCAAAATGAATTGCCTATGATGCAGGGCTGTTTACTGTGGGGAAGCAGGGTCGTTATACCCTCACCTTTAAGACAGCAAATCCTAGAAGCCTTTCACGAAGGGCACCCTGGCATAGTGTGCCTGAAAGCGCTGGGGCATAGTTATGTATGGTGGCCCAAAATGGATCATGCAATCACTGAATGGGTATCTGGTTGTGACAGGTGACAGGAATCTAGACCAAGCCCACCCAAAGTCCAGCCTACAGTATGGGAGAAGCCCAGGGGTCCTTGGTCTCATTTACACTTAGACTTTGCAGGACCTATTCATGGCCAAATGTTCTTAGTGGTGGTAGATGCCTATTCAAAATGGGTTGAAGTCATACTAATGCCTTCTACCACTGGGGCCTTAATAAGGGCCTTCCAATCTCTGTTTGCCACTCATGGGCTGCTAGACTTAATTTTCTCTGACAACGGCCCTCAGTTAACTTCTGTCCCCTTTTAGGTCTATCTCACTGGTCTGGGCATCAACATGCTCTGTTAGTTCCATTCCATCCCTCTGGGAATGGATTGGCGGAAAGAGCAGTAAGGTCTGTAAATTGTCCAGGTCAGGCCAAGGCACCTGCCCTTCCAAAATAGCTAAGTACCTGCTGTTACAACATGCTACTCCATGCCCAGATACCAACCAAAGCTCAGGAGAGCTGCTTATGGGGCACAGGATTAAAATTAACTTAGACAGACTTCATCCAAACTATGCCCCAGAAAAGCCTATTGATTCCACAGCAACTGTTAGGGAATTTGTACAAAATGACCACATTTATGCCAGAAATTATGCTTTGGCTCCCTGGGAAGGTTTTAGAAGTGACTGGGCCCCACTCTTATAAAGTGTTGTTACAGGATGGCCAGCTGTGGTATCGCTACATAGACCAACTACGGGCCAGAAGGGGGTTACCCATGCACACTCAGGTCTTTGGGGAAGGGCAAGCCCATAATCCACAACTGACCCCACTTGAATGGAATGAGGGCACTGGACTCAAAGAAAGAGCTGAAACCTCCCAAGAGCGAGCAAAAGCAAACTTACCAGAGACTCAGGACTTTGTTCTCGCGGTGTCGACCTCCAAGACTGACAGCCTGCCTACACTGATGGTTCCTAAAGTGCTCACAGGGATTTCACCCCATGGGCCATGGCCAAAAGTCTTCGCAGATCAGGAAGAGCCACGCGGTGACCTGTCTACCTCCAGGACTATGAGTGCCCCTACTAATGATGGGGGAGTGCAGCGTCCTGTTCTTACTCAGGTCCGTGGAAGCATGGGACCACAGGATGCATCCTGATTGGCCGGTTTGCAGCCAGCGCCGACTATAAAAGCGCTGTCAAAACGCCAGCTGGCCACTGTTGTTAGCGCACCAGTCGGCGGTTAGCCTTACTGTTAACCATTCTGTTAGCTAAAATAAAGCATTATTAGCCTTCAGCCCCATCTCGCCTCAGTTTGTTCTGCCCAAGCCAAAGACAGAACATCCACATTGTGTTCTTTTACGTCTCCTCATTTCCCAGTGGAACCATTAAAACTTTGAATTTTATTCAATATTGTTTTAATTTCTATTTTCTATTTATAGAAGAAAGTGGACACAGGCTGGCATTAGTACTATTCCAGGAACTCTTGAAGCATAAAGCAATTAGCAAGATGCTACTAGGTCTGGATTACCTTCATCGCAAGGAAGAATACGGCTTGCATTTTGTAATGCAAACTATATTTCCTAGGGAACTTATTTTGCAACACATAAATCATTTACTTATCATTATCAGCCCTCTTCTTGTAAGCCTGTTTGGTTATGCATGTGATTATGTTTTGTGTAGCAGCTGGACTAGAGCTGGCTATTGAGACTAACATAAGAAAGAAAACTGGGAGCAAACATGGTCATAGCTATTGCTCCATTAGCAATACTTGTAAGATCAAAAAATGAAGAACAGTGTGGAAGCAGCTGGTTGCATTACTATAGCCTGCAGCAACAACAATTTCCTATTCCATTCTCAGCATCAAGAGAGGTGAGAGTAGTCACGATGCTGAACTGAAAACATAACATACTAATCCATCATATTTATGCCATTATCACTGACATGCAAAAAGTTTGGGATAACTTTGATGGGCTTTGATGGAGGAAGGGGCAAATGGAAGTCCTAAAGTGTCTGTCAAATCCATTCTGAGTTAGTTCCACATATTTGATTTAAAAGAAATTCAGTCAAATCGCTATTTTGAAATGAATCATCAAATCACCTGTTGTGTTAATTTTATGCCTCAAATTGGGTGTCCTGTGAATCAATTTTTGCAATTGTATGAATTTGCATAGGTGCATATATACTTTTATCAACAGGACATAGAATGAGCATATTTCTTTTCCCCCCCTTTTTATATTCTTTCATCAGTTCAGCATGCCCCACTTTCTATTCTGTATGATTGCTAATTTTCTGTGATAATTACTTCATTACATAGATATACACAGGGAAAAGAGAATTAATATAGGTTAAATGTAGATTTAATCATGCTTAGAATAATTCTATTAACATCAGCATGAATTAGATTAATCACGATTAACTTAATGAAAATGATAGTATGCATAGATATGGCACAATCATGTAAGCATTATGTACATTATGTGTATTATTTTTATATATGATTCCTCAAAACATTTCTTACATCCTAGAAAATGGTGCTTCTAACCAAACCATATGAAGTCTTTCTTTTGAAATTCCTTTTCGGAGGACATTTGAGTGCCCTTCGAACAGGAAATCCTTTCCTTCTCATCAAATGTTATGTACTGCACAGTGCTGTCCAAATTTATCATCACAGCAATATTTTCTAGCTGACTCTAATTCACTCTGCTAGGTAAAGATGAACATGAGAGCTGGAAATATATTCTTGGTATAAATATGGAAATATACTAAATCCTACTTTGTAAAGCATTTACGTTCAAACTGAAATTTGTTTCTTTGGCGGTTTTCAAACTCCATTGATAATGCACATCCTTTTGAACTGATTTTCTATCTCTGTGTGTATATTTAAAATAAAGATTGATGGCATATTTATATACTTAGAAACAAGCTTACTTTTTATTCTTTTTTTCCTCTAAGGAACTTAAACAGCATCTCCACCCCCTTATTGAATTCTCACAAGAATCCACTAGCAGAAGTATGGGTAAAATCTTTGGATCAATACAAGGAGACAGCAGCCGTTAAACAATCTATAACCTTGCTTATTGATTCCAGCAGGAAAAGATATTATACCAAACCTCTGCTACCACTCTAACCTAAGCTTATAATGATTAAAGAAGGCAATCACAATCAAGAGTGTTTTATGGCTAAGTGGGGATTACAACCTGACTCTATTTTTAAATCAGATGCTGTAACTTTATACTGTACATCACTGGCAAAATGAATTGAGAATCATGACATTTTTCTGAAATTCTTCATATCATATCATGCTCAAACAGAAATTTACCCATTTTCTCTACTTGATGAATTCATGGCAATTTTAAAATATAAGGAGAAATTTCTATTCAGATTACCAATTTTTCCTTGAAGTAACTCCGATGCTTACCACAGTAATGCAAAAGATAGCCTATTGAATATAAAGTTTCAACTATAAATAATGCACTTCATTATATTGTACAGTCAACTCATCATATTTTTTAAGTGTTGAGATGTGTTGAGACCAGTGGTGGGATTCAGTCAGTTCGCACCACTTCAGGAAAACCGGTTGTTAACTTTCTGAGCAGTTTGGTGAACTGGTTGTTGGCAGAAATCATTAGGGCAGAGAACCAGTTGTTAAATTATTTGAATCCCACCATTGGTTGAGACCACTTCATTCTGAATTCCTGTGTTGCAGAAAGACAGCTCAGATAATTAAAGAAATCATAACTGAATTCTTTAACTTCCAATTCTCATTATTCAAACCACAGGTTCTATGATTTGAATATATACGGTACATGTCTGTGGTTTGCTGAAATCTGCTGAATTGTGTAACTTAAGCACTAGAGTGGTTTTTCCCCCCCTTCCCTTGTCCTATTGAGTGTGTATGTGTCACTTCTCGTGTCATCAACATTAGATTTATTTCAGGCGATTAATTTAGGAACCTTTAAATGTTAAATTATAGTGCAAAATAAATAAATAATAGCAATAGCACTTAAACTTATACATCACTTTACAGTGCTCTCTAAGTGGTTTACAGTGTCAGCATATTACTCCCATCAATTTGGGTTCTCGTTTTACCCACCTCAGAAGGATGGAAGGCTGAGTCAATTTTTAGCCTGGTGAGATTTGAACTGCCAAATTGCAGGCAGCCGGCAGTCAGCAGAAGTAGCTGCAGTACTGCACTCTAATCAATGCGCCACCATGGCTCATATATAATAATAATATAATGCATATATAATCACCCCCATATATTTCTTGTGTCATATATGTATGGCAAAAACATGAGATAATTAATATTTTACTAATCAAGTAAACAAAACTGGTTCTACCAAGTACAGAATTCACATTTAGTTTCAATATAAAACCAAATTTTAAGTTTGAAAATTAAATGACACTTTCACAGCTTTCCTTACCTTAACATATTTTCCTTTTCTCTTTAGTGAGAACAATGAAGAAACAGATGATCAATTATTCGGAATGATAGAAGAACACATAATCATCTTTTAAAAATATTTTTAAAAGAAAGTAAAGTTTAATTAAAGAAAATAGTAGCACAATTATTCATTCTCTTTTTTAAAAAAATGCATGTAATTTACCTCTGTCTTTTGCATTTTGGAAGGGTTTCAGTGGAAGCTAGTTAGTCATTAATAGCCTTCTGGACCCATAAATAAGCTATCATCTATCAAAATTGTAGAGAAGTGCCACTCTGCTAATAAACCTCTGGCTTGCCCTAGCACAGAAATACCTGTTTCCTTATTGATCATTCAGAAAAATGAAGATCAATTCTTTTTGCTTTAATTAGTTAAGGGAACTGAACATATAACTTCTAAATCTATATATTCTTTTTCACATGGATGTAAAATGGAATGGCTTAAAATTGACTGAGGCTGTACTCTCACCATAATTACATCACCGTAATTAAAAGCAAAATCTCATAGTGCAGATGGCCATATTATCTCACTTTCCAAAACTCCCGAGAATCAGTAGTGACTATTTCATAGCATATATTAATCAAACAGTTTGTGTTTCTGCTTTAATTGTCCCTTTAAGGGCAAAAAAGAAAAACATGGCAACAATATACTGCATTCAGTTTTGATCGCCACGATATAAAAAAGACGTTGAGACTCTAGAAAGAATGCAGAGAAGAGCAACAAAGATGATTAGGGCACTGGAGGATAAAACATATGAAAAACGGTTGCTGGAATTGGGTATGTCTAGTCTAGTGAAGAGGAGGACTAGGGGAGATATGATAGCAGTGTTCCAATATCTCAGGGGTTGCCACAAAAAAGAGGGAGTCAAACTACTCTCGAAAACACCTGAAGGCAGGACAAGAAGCAGTGGTGGAAACTAATCAAGGAGAGAAGCAACTTAGAACTAAGGAGAAATTTCCTGACAGTTATAACTATTAATCAGTGGAACAACCTGTCTCCAGAAGTTGTGAATGCTCCTACACGGGACGTTTTTAAGAAGAGATTAGATAACCATTTGTCTGACGTGGTGTAGGGTTTCCTGCCTAGGTAGTGGGTTGGACTAGAAGACCTCCAAGCAGTGGTGAAATCTAAAAAATTTCCCTATCGATTCTGTGGGTGTGGCTTATTTTGTGGGCATGGCTTGAGGTCAGGTGACCGGATGGACATGCTTTTACACTTCACACATACACAACACAAAAAACTTTCACACTTTACACACACACACATTCATTTGAAAATAAACAATTAAAAATGCTCACTTAAAAAAAAAAGTCGAAGCAAGCCATGCGTTTCAACCAGCGGCTTGGGATTCAGTCCTAAAAGCAAGGTCAGCAAGGTCAGCAAGCTGGAGGGGGGGCATGCACAGATGGGAAAAAACGGGGGGAAATTAAATTTTAAAAAATTCCCCAAAAAAAATCCACAAAAAAGATAGTG
>JANHFT010004381.1:104058-118277 GCA_032467955.1 Pseudoxenodon macrops | reverse complement strand
TGATATGTAAAATGTTATATATGGAAATGAAATGTAAAAATTAATTTTATGGAAAATAAAAACTTGTTTAAAAAAAATAACATTTTGAAAGAAAATATATATTGAATTATATTTAGAAGCTCTATAAGTATTCTACACATAGATAGTTAATCAAGGATTAATCAAGCATCTTTAATATTTACTGTAGCTCAGAGGTCAACACTGAAGAAAGTCCCATGTTTTACCTATTATTTCAAGACTGCTGAAGTCTTAGCAGGCCTTGAACATAATCAGATTATTAGTAACTTGTTCAAAAGGAACAATGCCATCTAGTGTTGTGTGCAAAATAATCACATTAAAAAGTGCAAATTTTTACTTGAGATCTTTTTTACAACCAGGAATTTACAACTGGAAGACGAAAGTACTAGAATAGATCAAACTGGTTTATCAAGTTTAGCATTTAATATCTAGTTCTGTAATGTATTCATTAAGTCTAGAATAAGAACAAAGAAGTCTAGTGAGTTAGCATCCAGTTGGGGGGCAGAAAGTTTGTAAATCACCCTATGTCTCAATGTAATTCTCCTAGGATTTCTAGGGAACCAGGAAACAGAAATGTATAAGAACCATGAATTCTGATTTTATGTTTATATTATACAGTTTTATATTGCAGAAACACATAGGCCTCTTCTACGGAAATTAAACCTGCATGATTCTTAGAATTCCTGTTTGTTCTTGTTGCCTGAAAATAGACAACGGTACTGATGTCAGAAATGAAAGTGTATTTCCTAGAAGGCAGACTGGGAGCTGATATGCTAACACAGAATATCTAGCATCAGCATGCTAGAAACAGAAGAACTTGCCAATTTAACAGCAACGTGAGCTGGCAACTAAAAGCAGTAACTATAATTACAACAGAGCCCGGAAATGAATAAGTATTATTAAAGTAACACACTTTACTATTTTTGTTTTTAAACCTTAATGATAGGTAGTCCTCGCCTTATGGCCACAAATGGGACCAGAATTTTTTGCTTTTCTCTTTTTTAATAAAGGAGAATATTTGTAACTCAGGGTTGACATGAGGGGTCCTCGGTGATCTTTGAGCTTGCTTCTTTTCTTGCAGACATTGCATTACCCACACAAGGTTACCTCAAAAGTGCTGGTCTAGCACATCACCAGCACTGATGATGTTACCTAGTTGGGTAATGAAAAGTTTGCAAGAAAACAATCAAGCTCAGAGAGTACCAAGGACCCCTGATTTCTCTTTTCTGGCAGACGGAATGCACGACTGGCTATCTAGCTAAAACTGATTTTTCATCCTAGATATTTATAGTATCACATAGTTAATACTATATTGACATGTTCAATAATTTTGATTAACTATTTATTTTAATATACCATATATTGTACAGGTAATCCTCAGTTTACAGCCCTTCATTTAGCAACTGTTCAAAGTTTCAACAGCACTGAAAAAAAGGGATTTACACAGTGATGAAATAAACAGGTTCTGTGCGCGTGGCTTGGTGGGCGTGGTGTGGCTTGGTGGACGTGGTAGGGGAAGGATGCTGCAAAATCTCCATTCTCACTCCACTCCTAGGGGAAGGATATTGCAAAATCTCCATTCCTACCCCACTCTGGGTACAGCCAGAAGTGATATTTGCTGGTTCTCCAAACTAGTCAAAATTTCCGCTACCGGTTCTCTAGAACCAGTCAGAACCTGCTGGATTTCACCCCTGGATTTACAACAGGTCCACATACTCATGATTATTGCAGCATCCATATGGTCATGTTTTTTATTTTATTTTAATCAAGCATCTATTAGAAAACAGATATAAGTATAAACATGATTATGAATACATGAAATGGATATGAAAGAAAACATTAGGACAGCGATGGTAGGTACGCTGGTGCCAGAGATGAGTTTCAGCAGATTCTGTCCAGTTCTGGAGAATTAGTAGCAGAAAATTTGAGTAGTTCGGAGAACCGGTAAATACCATCTCTGACTAGCCTCACCCCCATCTATTCTCTGCCCCCAGAGTCCCAGCTGATCGGGAGGAAATGGAGATTTTGCAGTAACCTTTCCCTGGAGTAGAGAGGAAATGGGGATTTTGCAGTAATCTTCTCCTGGGGTAGGAATGTAGATTTTACAGTATCCTTCCCCTGCCATGCCCACCAAGCCACGCCCACCAAGCCACACCACACTCACCAAGCCACCCCCACAGAACCGGTAGTAAAAAAATGTGAATCCCACCTCTGGCTGGTGTGCTTATACATGCCCCTTAAAGACCTCTTAGGAATCGGATGAGGTCTACAGTAGACAATCTAAGGTTAAGGTTTGGGGGGTTTGGGGGAGAAACCACAGTGTCAGGTAGTGCATTCCAGGCATTGACAATTCTGTTACTGAAGTTGCATGTAACATGACTCGTGTTATCAAATTTCGGGTGCTTGGCAACCAGCTTGGATTTACAATGGTTGCAGAGTTCAAGGGTCATTTGATCGCCATTTGCAATTTTTACAGCCAGCTTCTGACAAGCAAAGTCAATAGAGGAAGCCAGATTAATTTATCAACCAGATGATTAATAACTGCAGTGATTCACGTAAGAACCGTGGCAAAAGTTATCACTTTTAGGTATGACTCATTTAACAACTGCTTTGCTCAGCAACAGAAATTCTGGTCCAAATTGTGATCCTAAGTCAAGGACTACCTGTATGTCATCCTATAAACTATTTCAAGTGATGGGGAGCATAGATGTATGTCTAATAATGAGGAAGAAATGAAAACTTTTTAAAATTAATTGCTACAGCAGTTGCTGGGAAACACTACAAAGTAGTAGTGGAAATTATCACATGATAACTTTAAGTAAAAGAATTACTGTGCAAAACAGCAAATTCTTTCATTCTGTATATTGATTTGATTAAGTGTGGAAAGATTTGTTTGTTCATTATGAGTTTTATCCAGAAGGTGGAGCTCTCTGGTTTCCTTTCTGCTCAAAGCTGAGAAAGCAGCTTCCATTTGCTCTCTTCAACAGACAAAATTATATGTTTCTTCTTAATTTGCTTGTGACATTCAAACAACAACAACAAATGCATTTCACTAAAATGGAGGGAAACAAATATATTTCACATCCATACATTTGGTAAAAATGGATTATATCACAGCTGTAATTTATTAATTATTTATTTATTTATTAAACAAATTTGTAACACCAGACATCTACCTGACAAATAGCTGGGAAGTGAAAATACCATACAAAAATCACTAATAATAAAATGCAGATTCAGAGAATGGCTGAGACCCGCCCATTAAAAATGCCAAAAACTGTATCATATCTCTGTATTGGAGCTCCCAAATTAACTGCTTGATCCCAATGCTTAGGGCAGTGATGGTGAACCTTTTTCTTTTTGCGTGCCAAAAATGGCAGCACACGCACACAACCCCCCTCCCACGTACACTGCACTGTGTATGCGCACTTCCCCTCCATATATTCATTCCCCCATTGGGCCATTTTTCACCCTCCGAACTTCGGATTTGTCCATAGGGCTGTTTTTTGACCTCCGGAGACTTCAGAAGGCTTTCCTGAAGCCCCCGGAGGCTGAAAAACAGCCCAACGAGCAAGCCAGATGTTTGTTCTCGAACTTCTGGTTTGCCCATTGGCCCATTTTTCGCCCTTCTGAGGCTTCCCTGAAACTTCCTGAAGCCTCCATAGGGCGAAAAACAGCCGAAAATGACAAGGCAACGCCTTGCGTGCCATAGGTTCATCATCACGGGCCTAGGAGAACTACCAGGTTTTTACAACCTTTGGAAAAGCGAGTAAGGTTGATATTGTCTGTATTTCTGGGGAAGATATTGTTTCCTAGGGCAGATGTCATTATAGAGAAGGGGTCTATATTTCTTGGGACTCACAATGACATTCTCCCACTTATGGGATCTGGGCTCTCCAACATATGGAATGGGAAGAAATATACAGGTAGTCCTCAACTTATGACCACAATTGAGCCCAAAATTTATCTTGTTAAGTGAGAAATTTGTTAAGTGAATTTTGCCCAATTTTACATTTTTTTCTTGCCCCATTTGTTAAGTGAATCACTGCAGTTGCTAAATTAATAACATGGTTAAGTGAATCTGGTTTCCCCATTGATTTTGCTTGTCAAAAGGTCACAAAAGGCGATTACATGACTCCTGGACACTGCAATTGTCATAAATGTGCGTCAGTTGTCAAGCATCCAAAGATAAGTCACATGGCCATGGAGATGCTACAATGGTTGCAAGTGTGAAAAACAGTCATAAGTCATTTTCTTCATGTTGTAACTTTGAATGGTCACTAAATGTTGTAACTTTGAATGGTTACTAAATGAACTGTTGTAAGTCAAGGACTACCAGAGGTGGGTTCCTACCGGTTCTATCTGATTTTATAGAACCGGTAGTAACTCTGCGATGACATCATGAAGCTGTTCCTGTCGGTGTCTCCATGGGCGCTGCCATTTTGGATTTTGCTTCTGCGCATGCGCACAAGCTAATTTTTGACTGCTGCATGTGCATGCACACACGAGTTTCACGTGTGCACACACAGCACAACCCTGAGTGAACTGGCAGCAAAAATATTCGGAACCCACTCCTGAGGACTACCTATAACTAACCTGGCCCCATGCAATGTATAGCTTTAAAGGTGAATAATTATCAGTTTTAATGGTATTGCTTACCAGGAGCCACTGCAGTTTGTATAGCAGTAATGTAGATGTAATAGGCTGTGCCTAATACTTCGTGTGCTGTCAAATTAGGGGCCAGATGAAGGTTCCAAATGCTTTTCAAGGACAACCCATATAATGTATATTATAATTTATTTGTTTATAAAATGTATAGGTTGCCCAACTTGCCTCAAGGTAATCAGGACATAATTTAGACATTAGTGACTGCTGAGTCTTGATTAGCACAACTAGTACACAAGATATATTTCTGCAAATTTCTGGCTCTGTCTGCCCCTTGACCATTGAATAGTAGCCATGAATACAGGACAACTTCCAGACTATGAAATAGGCCTGCCTGGAGAAGTTTAACCCCATTCAGAGTTAACAATGGAAAATCACCAGATATGGGTTGTCCTAAAACCCATAGTCACTTGTCAGAGTTGACTGGAAGACAGTTCCTCCCCATCTATGCCCACATAGCTTCTGAGTCTAGGAAACCCTTTGTCAGCTCAGGGCAGTAGTATATAACTGTATGCCATCAGCATAACCAGTTCCATCAGATAATCTCTGTTTCAGAGGTATTTTGTAGCCCCTGACCTTAAATTAATATTATGATTAAGAAAGCTAGAATGGATCCACTGCCTTCATTCTGAGCCTGTCAGTGGTAATTCAGAAGCATGATGCAGCATCCCAAGGATACTCTCCATTTTCTTGGGATTGAGCTCAGCCTAGATAATTAGACAAGACAGAGCCATAGTTATTTCCATGGGGCCATCTCAGATGGAATCCAATTCCAAGTAGATCTGAGCAACCATCAGATGCAGATAATAATCCTCACATCAAACCTGCTATCCACTTTGCAAGGTAGTCCAAACAGGAAGCACCCTAGGGGTATTAGGTCTAACTTTATTGTAAGTTTATTATTTAACATAATCTTGCAAGTCTCACAGTACTCTTTCCCCTTGCTCTTTACAGTCCAAGAAACTAGACAGAGAGACCTCTGAGAAGTTGGCATGTTACCATTTCTTTGTGGACTCAGCTGTTCCTTATCTAACCATTGTCTACTCTGCTGCTCTTCCTCCTGTCTCCTATCATTCCAATATACCATTATAATCTCTTATTACCTAAAAGCAGCCAAGTGATCTGAAACAGGATTATATGACACTATCTGTGGTTGCAAAAGGTGTGAAGAAGTAAGCATGTTTCGCAGCTCTTATTGCCAGGTAGATACAGGCTATTACCTATACTATATTGGACTTGCTCTTTGTCTTTCTCCAACAGCATTCTTGCTGTCTCTTCCATGACTTCATTTCCCAGAGTGCCTCCGAAAACCAACTCTGCAGTCAGATCTTGGATATTATCAGTTGTGTCCCATGATAATAGAACTATCTAGAAATTTGTTCTTTGGCAGAGAAGGAAAAGACAAAGATGAATCACAATGCTGCCAGGACTGACTTCTACCAGAAAATTCTCCGTCTATGCTGATTTCTATTAACAAAGAGGGTTTTGCAACATTTCAATTAACATTAACAAACCTGGGAGTGTATTGATTTTCAGCAAGCTCCTATAATTTGAGGTGGTTGCAATCAGGTATCGTTGCAATGATCTACTAAAAGGTGATGTATTTCAGAGAGACAATTCTTCAGCCTTATTTTTTCTAATGAAGAAGGTAAAACATGTAGCTGTTATACATTTCCTTTTTGAGGTTTTAATAATTTACTTAAACTCTGTTATTCTCTAACAGAGTCGGAGTTTGCATTCATCCATCTCTGTTATAATGCAAACCCACAAGGTAAGTCTTATACACCAAGTGTGGCCAGGTTGCCTGCAATTCTTTTCCATCATTAAAAGTCAGGATGAGGGCAAAGTTTCCTCATATTTTTTGCAATGTTTTTCTTTTTATTGTGCCAAATGCTATAGTACAGCTGTGAGCAATTTTTCCATCCGTGACCTCAACCTGTGTGAACTGTAGAATAGAAAGTCTTGTGTATTGCATTAGCTAATAAGAAGAGTAGGAAAAGGCAATCTGAAAGGAACAAATTAGTGCTCTGTGCAATTATCTTTGTTTCATTACTTTGTTTGAACACAGTGCTGGAGGAGTTGAAATTCTATTCATTCTTGATGGACAACCCAGATAAAAAGTAGGATATTTTCTTATAGAATTACTGTACTTTAAATCCTGACTCAACTAAAATGAAGGTTAGGAAATAACTAAAGGCAAGATAATAATGTCTGAAGTGTTATACTTGTTCGCATTATTAATAGTTACAAGGTCCTTCTACTTGCATAAGCTGTTGCATCACTTTACAAAAAAAAACTAAGGCTTTTGAAAACTTTTGCAAACCAAAGAATATTTTCAGACAAAGATAATGTGAACATTCTGGCTCCTTGACAGAACTTTATGTTGAGAAATTCAGATGTTGTCATGTTTATTTGGTAACTGCTTTTTTCCATTATTTGTTCTTTCTGGTTACGAAAGACCAGAAGTGGGAAGGGGGTGGAATATAGAACTTGTGTCTGAAAACACCCCAAGAATTGATCACATGGAGATTTAGAAATTGGATTGATTAATTTACACAGTTACAAAAAAGAAGAGTGAAGTGTCAAGTTTTTAGTATTGTATGTGAAACTATATCCTGCACTGCTATAAAAGAGCATGTGTAACTGTCGCATTTACAAATCCAAATGAGAATAATTTGTTGTAAAAAAAAAAGATGCAACAGAAACAAGAACCTAATACGTGTAAAGAGAGATCACATGCTTTTTTTTTATGAGAAGGCAATCTTTCCTTTTCTGCCCTGCCTCAAATTACAGTTCTAATTATCATATTTATGTATTTGGAGGAAGAATCCAAGTTATTTTGGCTGGATCTAGTTTTCCTCTCCAACCTTTTTGCTGGGGGGAAAAAATCCCCTGCTTGTGCTAATGAGTTTGTTTCATTAGACATATTCATTCTTTGTTCTTCTGGAGTCTGCCCTCTTCCTGCACTACCATGCCTCCTATTTTCTGCAAACGGTAATTTGGGCAATCAGTATTTGCATTTTGTTTTTATTACATGGGATAGTTATTTAAATATTCTGAATATTTAGTGAAAGGATTATGCTTCCTGAGTAAGATTATTCTGTATTGGTACAATATAAATAAGATAACTTCTTTAAAACACACTGAGGCATAGTAATTAATATGTTGAATGTATGAGGCTGTTATTGTGAAGTGGTGGCACATTTGCAGATCAGCTTCTGGGCAGAGAAAGTTTCTTTTGCACTTTTTTTTTAAACTGAAACTTGCAGCACAGAGCACACAGTGTAATAAAATTAGAGATGAGTTCATAGCCTGAGCTTTAGTGTGTCATGCTGCCCTTCTTAAAGAAGGAAACAATTATGTGTCTTTCCTGTCCACAGATTTCCTGGAATCTTGACGGTCACTCTGTGAAAAAAATAGACACAAGCTTAGCCAATGGCTGGCAAGTGCTGTGAGCCATGGCTTGGCTTCATGCAGTCTTTGGCACAAACTAAGCTATCGGTTTTTTTTCTCTCGCGTTGAATTAAAAATCTCTCCTTTATATTTTGAAGCTTTGAGCAACGTAGGTCTTATATATTTCAGGGTACTGTTTTTCACATATATCCCGTTGCAAAGGTTTTTGTTTTTTTTGAGCTGACAACTTGTAGCAAATTAAAGTAACAACATCCTTTTTTCCAATATGATTTAGAAATTCCAGAAATTCAACATTGCCTAGAGCTTGAAGCTATTTTGGAGTGCAGCTGCATATTTCAGTTGCTGCACTGATTGGTGAGCAGGGACTCTTTAAATACTAGAGTTAACATGAATGATGTACAAAGGAAAGTGACACAAAAGCCAGCCATGTTCCTTAGGGGAGGAAAAATCTTCATGCATTTGTAAATAAGCCATTCTAATCTACTGCCTCTGATTCTTGATACAGCACAACACGCTAGCATGGTCACTGAGAATCCCCAGCAAACACATCTGGTGACACTAGGTTAGAGAAGGCATGCCATATAAACCAATGAATTCACTTGAATTGCAAGGACTTGATAAATTGAATCTGACCTTAGCTTTCTCATTTTAAAGTATTATTTTTTCCTAGTTTAATTTCATCAAGCACTAGTAATCCCAATCCTGCAATACTGGGGTATTACTTGCCAATAAATAAATTACTTCTAATATCAGAGGCAACATATTTATAAATGCTGTTTGTTGGCAGATACAGCAAGGAAAAATTCCACAACGCACGTGATGCCCTTGTGTGAAGGAGGATGCTAGACTTGATAAGACTTTGGTCTGGTCAAGTATAGTCTTTCGTGTTTTTATTTTCTTGTCAGAAGTGTTTTCATTTGGGTGCTCTTTTTATACAAAAGACAATGTTGTTGTTGTTGCTTCTGCTCCCTGAAAGTCTCTTTCAAAAACAGGTTTACCATGAGGCTAATATAAGCAGTTATCTTAGGCAGCAAGTGCTCAGAGGTGGTAGTAAAACACTGTAAGAAAAATCTGCTTGACATATAGTTTGCCCATTAATTGCTAATTAATAGGCAAATTTATTTTACATTTCAGGAAAAAAATTTGGCTGTACCTTTACATCACCTTTAAAGCTTCTGTGCATACAGCTGGCATTAGCTTCCAATTCCACTTCCAGTTTTGGTGTTGATCACTGTTAATTTCTACCCTCTGTCAGATATTAACACCACCACCTCCTTCTTCAGAGCATAGAATGCTAATTAACTACTATTTCATCCAAGCACACAAAGAAAAAAAATAAAGTACAGGATGTATTCACCTAAAGTACAAAGTATAAAAGTTTTACTGATCCAGAATATCCTTTTAATTGCAATAAAGAAGAAAATAAATTATTTTTAAGTAGATGCCATTAATGGCCACATAAATCAATTAGAATATTTGGATTCACACAATGCCTGATTATCCAACACATATCAAAGACATGTACACTTAAATACAATTAGCTAAAAGTAATTATATGAACAATTGCAGGAATTGGGTGTGTATAGTTTAACTAGAGGTGACATGATAGCATTTTCTAAGGGGCTGCCACAAACAAACCATCTGAAGGCAGGACAAGAAGCAATGGATGGAAACTAATTAAGGACAGAACCAACCTAGAATGAAGGAAAATATTTCTTGACAGAATAATTAATCAGTGAAACAAATTATCTCCAGAAGTTGTGGGTGCTCCAACACTGGAGGTTTTCAAGAAGAGATAGGCAATCACTTGTCTGAAATGGTATAGGGCCATGATGGAGAACCTATGGCACGCGTGCCACAGCTAGCATGCAGAGCCTTCTCTGCAAGCATGCAAACTGATGCCAAGTTCAATTCCACTGTGCATGTGTGCCTCCCATTGGCCGGCTGGTTTTTGGGATGGGGCAGAGCGCATGCGGGAGCATGGGGGTGCACCACCCCCTACAGCCCATTTTTGGTCCCAGGAGGCTGCAGGTATTTCAAGTAGTTTTAATCAAAATTCAGTTAAAATGCTATACAAGTCATCGAGAATATAAAAACATATAAACAACAGGAAGTGTCTCACAGGATCAAATAGAGGTAAATCCTAGAGAGGCAGGAAATGCATCACAAAACAATGGAAATGAATGCTAAAGAGGAATAAAGCTGCATGCAAGGCAGACATAACACCTGTAATAGGCTTACTAGGCCCAAAATGGGTAAGGGGGGTTCGTGTGTGCATGTGCAGGGGTGCATTGCATTATGGGTACCAGTACGTGAGCGTGCTGTCATGCACGCACATGTGTGCTTTCAGCATACAACGAGAAAAAAATTAGCCATCATTGGTATAGAGTTTCCTGCTTAAGCAGTGGGTTGGATTAGAAGACTTCCAAAGTCCCTTCCAACTCTGTTAATCTGATATTCTGATATGCTCTTTCTACATGCTGAGAGTCTACAAGAGTAATCTGAGAACAGACCATAGATGGAGAAGGTAGCCCCTACCTTAGTAGTATCTATCTCTTATACTTGATCACTAGATACTCAGTGACTCTGTTATTTGAATAAGGCATTTCACTTGGTCTGGGTAACTGAAACCTGAGGGGGGGGGCAGAGAGAGACCTCCCCAAACAGTAATATGCCCACCTGGATTTTGAGTCTAGCATCAGTCATGACCCCATAATAAGGGTGTAAGTTTATAATTCAATAAAGTCCTAATGGTTTTCAGGGGCTTTGTGCTGCAGATGATTAGATAGAGAAATCCTGTGGTTGAAGCTGAGCTCTAAAGAGAAGTTGAGTTTCTTGCTGCTGTACCGGCCTTCCCGCTTAAGCAGTTCAACTCCATCACCAAAAGAACTATCAGTCAAGAAAGACAATGATTGAAACCAACTGAGTATGAATAAAAGTCCACATTAGAGGCTTCTTCATAATGATAAGAGCAGAAAAACATCTATTTCCACTTTATTTGCAATCTATATAACTGCATCTACACAGATCCCTTTAAGCCAGCAATTTCTTTACTGGGGAGAACAACCACAGGGCCGCTTTACATTAGGGATGGTTTTGACTTTAGGTTCATAGTTGGACTGAGATCATTGAGGAACAGTGTTGATTGGTTACCTGGAAAGAGTTGGATCCTAGAAATCCTTAAGAAATAGAAAGACTCCTTGGACTGTTAACCTTGCCACCTGTTAGATCCATGTCTCTCCTTATTGAAGGCTTCCTAAGGACTAGCATATAGTCAGAGCCTATGGACTGGTGAAGGGGTGGTTTCACCTTTCTTAATGGAAGCTATGGTGCACCCACCCTCAAGAGGTTATTGCTAGATCCAAGAGCCCTGGATAATTTGTCTAGTGTCCATCTCCTTTTTGGGAAGGTTGTTAAAAGATGGTTAGGCTTCACAGTTAGGCTTCACAGAGTCCTTTACAGAGTCCTTTACAGTGCATTTTTTAGTTGTGCTTCCAGCCAGACCATAGCACTGAGAGGACAACCACATTTATTGATGACCTCTGTAGGAAGGTTCAACAATGGTGCAACAATCCTTATTATATAAAGGATTATATCTCAGCAATGTTCAATATCAATCATTTTATCTCTCTGGATAAACTCTCTGGAGAGTGGATGGTATAGGGTTGCAGTGGTTTGCCTGCCATCTCTGGTTAGTTATAATTGTTTAATATCTACATGAAGTCACAGGGTGATGTCATCTATTGGAGCAATGTCATCAGTATGGTGTTGATATCCAATTCTCTCTCTCTCTCTCTTTCTTTCTCTCTCTCTCTCCCTCCCTGCCTCCTCCTTTCCTCCCTCTGTGTATGTGTGTGTGCGTGTGTGTAAGAAAACACTACTTCATCCTCCCGCCCCGTCCCCACACATACTTGCTGTTTGCAGATGCTTGTGAACAAGATCACAGTTTCCTTTTTTTTTTAGTACATTTACTACAGGAGCATTTTTGCTTTTAAAGAGATCAACATCCAGGTGAGTGCACAGGTAACAACTTGGATTATGTGGGTTTCCTTGACAACTGGAAGATCAAATTTGATGCGAACTATGAGGAACAATCAAGAACTTTGTCCAGCCTCTCCCACCCCCACAGTTTGCATTAATACCAATCTTTTCTGTTAATAAACTGTTGTTTCATTACTTCATTTTCTCTGCTGTTGTCTCTGACCTGTGCCACAGTATTTCATACCATATGTTTACCCATGATTCAGGAGAGTGGTCCGGATTCAAAGAATTCAGGCATTTGGGACTCTGAACTGGGCACTGGATTGTTGAAGCTGGAACAACAATTCTCTTGATGGAATTGCCACAAGGACATATTATCATTCTGGCAAAGGTTGGTGTTGCATTGTGTGGTCATACAAACAGGGGTCATAACCTATGAGAGTGTCCAGATAGAAATAGATGTATTCTGCTTTTCCTTAGAATGGGTGGGCATTGGATATAGCCTCTATGAATCACATTGAGCAGGTACAGCTGCCAATGCATCCAGGAACAACACTTTCCACTTAATTGCTATATCACTTAATGAAATATTATAATACTTGGTATTGTATGTTTTCATGGACTTCTTGTTGGGCAATAAGCCAATCATGCTGTCCAGTATTATTACAGCCTTGAAAATGTTTGGCAACAATGAATAATGAGCAGAACCAGATAATCTCACCATACAGCAAAGGAGAACAGTGTTGATTTTAAGAGATCACCCAAGTCAGACATAAAAAGGCACTCAGTATTGACCTGTCTTCTATCACACAGCATACATGGCATGGGCATGGGTCTCTCTGTGGTTTCGCTAGATCAGATACTTCTGTGCAGTTTGGAGGTATGAGATATCCCTTGTTCTTGGAAAAGTCGTGCATGGCAATACAGGAAGGAATGAGGCTTTCTTCTCTGCAACCTGCCACATGCCAGAATGGCACTAATGAGCCTTTAGCCATCCAATGTTTTGGCAATGCTTGAAAATGCATTTATTAAGCTGCTGTCTAAAACTGTAAGCAGCCTGGGAAGGATTTAATGAGCTAACACTATATTTGTTATAGACTGATGTTAGCAGAATGGATATAGGTAACTCTGGAATCTCCAGGGAACATACCAGCCTCCATAATGCTTCATTGCAAGGGATTTTACTTATAGAGTCCATTAACTGGAGTGCTGTAACCATTGGCAGTAACAAAAAAAGTATATGAACTATATCTCTTTGCAGCTGTCCAATCTCTGGGAAGTAAAATAGAGATATCATGGATACACTATTTGCCATGCTGTATGAACCTTGCAGCCAGTTAATAAACATGTACTCTATATGGCCTAGGTAAATAAGCATAATCCAGACAAGTAGATTCTGGCTGTCTTCCCTTGCAGCAGTTTCCAAGACAAACACCCATTTTCTCAGTCATAGTTGTCATGCAATTTCCCAGTAAAAAACCTTGGTTGCCAAATCACTACACAATAACTGCTTTGTGTTCCTTGACGGCTTTCCTGATGGTGACAGTCGTGCTGATACAGGTGGTGGCAAAGATGGTGAGAACTTTCAAAAAAGGTTGGTGCAGACGTTGGCAGACCAACACTCATTATCAACCATATCAGAGTCCCTTTGGACCATCACTAGTTCCATCTCGGGTATACCTGCCACTTTTGACTGGATGGCAGTCAGTCTACTTGTCAGCTGTCCTTTTCTTGATCATCTTCAATCGTCCTTCTTAAATCATCTGCACTTGTTCTTATTCTCCATAGTTTTCACTTTCCCCCCTTTATGTAGCATCATGTGATCCATGCTACAACTACTCATGGCACATACTAATGCATTCTGGGTATTATGCTCAGAAGAAAGTATCTTAAGGGCATGCTTTATGAAATAGTTCATACCATATGATGAACTATCGAGCATACAGTACTTGAATTCTCACAAAATATTATTTTGTATTATGGAGTGGCGGTTGATACCCCTAGACTTATGGTGATGGGGCGAGACATCAGGGGTTGCTCGGGAGTTCATGGCTTCCATGACGACCTTGGACCTGACCCAGCTAATTACCGGTCCTACTCACATTGGGGGAAACGCTCTGGATTTGATTTTTGTCTCTGGA
>JANHFT010004381.1:65119-90185 GCA_032467955.1 Pseudoxenodon macrops | reverse complement strand
CCCACCCAAGTCTTGGGGAAAAAACCCTATGTTACACTATCCCTACTTTAAAAAAAAAATCTATTCCTCCATCATGTCAATCGGTTTGTTAAGGAAAGTTTTGTTATACTTCTAATTAGGCATTTAGTTTTCAAGGTTGATTCTGTACCCTGATTCCTGGAAGTAAGATCCATTAAACTGTATGTGTATACTTAATGTGTATATTTAATTTTACAATATTTCATATTGGTATGTATACATTACTTGTGGCTTAAATTCAAGAGTAGGCAAACGTTCGTGTTTATATGAAATAAAGTGTGATGAAAACAATTCTTGTAAAATTATGTTATTCTCTTTTGTAAAAGAACTGGAACAATATCAACATTCCTAGACATAATAGGAATTGTGAGCTGGTAAAATAGACCTGGTTTAAAGAAGCCCTAAAAACTTTTCAAAAACCCAAAACTTTATTTAAAAATGGATTATTTATATTAGAGTGCAGTCCAGATTCTCATGAGGGAGGAGTGCATTCCAGAAGGGTAAAAGACAACAAAGTTCTGTGGAAGAAAGAGGGTGAAAACAGCTCCTCCCTAATAGTTTCCCAGAATCTGTGTTTTATGGTACAAGTAGTCTGCTTTAGTTAGTCAAGATTTCTGTCCATAAGTAAGGAAAATTAAATGAAACTGCTTTAGAAGAACTTCAATGTGTCTTTCTTGACTTTTGGAGCCTGACGTAAAACACATTTATGTGATTTTAAAATGTATTTTTATACATAAAATTAACATAGTAACACTGCATTTCAACAGCAATTCATGTTTCTGCGGTTTATCTTTCCAAACATTAGTAAGTTAAGACAACTTACTCCCTCGTACTAGAAAATATGTTCATTTTCAATAGATAATCAAACTATGGAAAGGTTAATAGCACTATTGTCTACAAAACTTTGTTCTTTGAAACTTGGAGATAAGGTTAATGAGAAATAATGCTATATATTGACAAATCATTTTCTGTAAACGGAGTCAACAAATAATCTTAAAATGAAAATATGTTGATATGAAATTTCTGGGACACTTCACTTTGTTATAATTAGCATCTTGCAACCTAAAAAGTGCATCTTGACATAAGGATCAAGTTAACAATAGGAAGTTGTTTTTCTTTTGCAAATGTCTGGTATAAGTAAGTAAGCATGATAGTATTGAATCTAAGCTAGATCAAGGCAAGATAACTTTGGATAGCACTTTGTCTCATCGTAGCCCTAAATGAATTTGCTTATTGATTCCAATGGTTCTTAGACAGAGCCAACATTCCATTAGATAATTTAAAATGTTATACTAAGAGTGGAAAAGAAAGCCAGTTGGTGTAGTGGTCCAGGTGGTGGCCTAGACCAGGAGACTGAGTTCTAGTATTGCCTTAGACATGTTGGTGTTTTTTATGTCATAAAATGTTTTGTAAAATTTGCCAAATTTTAATGACATGGGAGTCATGGATTATGGATTTTTGACACATTCTATAAGATAGCCCATTTGCGGTATCTTGGTTCAAAAATTACTGGTCTATTATGCACCATTTCATCTAATTAAAGATTATGGGAACAAGAGTTTTAGTATTGTATAGATATTCTTACAATCCATATAGGTAATTGGTATGTTAAAGAGTTCCTGGTTATTAGACATTCATCAGGGTACTCCTGAATTAGTCAATACCCCACTTCCTTTAAGGAGAAGAATTTGGTTTTTTTAAATCTGTTCCTTATAGTTTAGTCCAATAAAATTGCTTTGTGTGTCTTATGAAGTTGATTGGTTGAGAAATTCCGTTTACATTGAAACAAAAACATTTTCTAGAGAGATGCTTAAATTTTTTTGAACACTCTTGAATTTTTGCATATATATCATACACATAAAATGTGATCTGTTTTCCACAAAGTTCTACAACTAGACAACCCAATTAAACCAGTAAGTCAAAAACATTATACTTGTTCATTGATTTATTGAAACAAAAGTTGCCAAGACTACATACTGAGGTTTCATAAAAAATATATGAAACTTCACTTTCAGCAATTGGTGTGCCCTCCTTGGGCAGCAGTAACTGCAACTAAACATTTCTGATAATTGTTGATCAATCCTGCACATTTGACTTGGAGTAATTTTAGCCCATACCTTCTTATAGAACATTCAATTTAGGGATATTGGTTGGCTTCTTCACATGAACTGCTTTAGGTCCTTCCACAGTATTTCTAGAGAATTAAGGTCAGGATTTTGATTTGCCTATTCCAAAACATTAACTTTCTTCTTCTTTAACCATTATTTCATGCATAACCACTTTCCTTTGAGCTTCAGTTCATGACATATAGCCTGATATTTTTCTATAGAATTTGCTGGTACAATCCAAAAATTATAATTCCATGAATGATGGCTAATTTAGGGGCAGAAAAGCCGGCCCAAACTTTGGTATTACCACCACCATCTATCACAGATGGGATAAGCTGGAAAGCAATGTTTTCTTTTAGCGTAACATTTCTTTCAAGCTAAAGATTTTGGTCTCATCTGTCTACAGAACACTCTTCCAATAGCACTCTGGCTTATCCACATGATCTTTCTAGACTGGGTAGATGGGCAGCAATGTTCTTTTTGGACAGTAGTGGCTTTCTCCTTGCATACCTGTTATGCACACTATTGTTGTTCAGTGTTTTCTTGATGAATAAACACTGATATTCAGCAAAGTAAGTGAGGCCTTTAATTACATTATTTTGGGCTGTTTTGAGATCTAGAATGTTACACACTTTGCTCTTGTGTGACTTTAGATCAGATATGTCAAACTCACGACCTCTGGGCTCGATGCATCACGTGCCGTCCCCGCCGGTTTAGCAAAGGGGGGGGAAAGTCCCAATACATCACATGTCGCTTAGTGGTGGTGTTTAATTACACAATCTGGATGATAATGGACTGATGGAGACCAAATACTTTAGAAATTGATTTTTAATCTTTTCCAGATTGGTGTGCATCAGCAACAGTTTTTTTAGAGGTCTTCAGAAATCTCCTTTGAGCCATTTCTGTGTATCTGTGTTATGAAGACCAGACTTAAACAATAAATACACAGAATGCTGTTCTTTGAATAAGGCACTATCTCCTGCGCGCCCATCTGATTATCATCCCATTGATTGAAACACCCACCTAATTCTAATTTCCTCTTCAAATGAACTGATAATACCAGAAGGTCACCTATTTTTGCCATACCCAAAGATGTAGCTTTCAATAGTTTTTCTCAATAAATCAATGAAGATGTATTTATTTAATTTGAATTCCCTTTATCTAGTTTTAGGACTTTTGTGAACAACATTTTAGGTCACAGGTATTTCTTGACTTATGACTATTTGAAGTTAAAATAGCAATAGCACTTAGAGTTATATACCGCTTTATAGTGCTTTTACAGGCCTCTTAAGCGATTTACAGAATCAACATATTGCCCCCAACAATCTGGAAACTCATTTTACCCACCTCGGAAGGATGGAAGACTGAGTCAACCTTGAGCCGGTGAGATTTGAACTGCCAAACTGCAGCTAGCAGTCACCAGAAGTAGCCTGCAGTACTGCACTCTAACCACTGCACCACCTCGGCTCACCACCACCAATGGTGGTGCAAAAAAAAAGATTTACAACTGGTTATCACACTTATAAACTGCAGCAACTCTGCGGTCAGGTGATCAGAATTTTGGTACTTGACAATCAGCATCCATATATGACAGTGGCAACATCTCTGAGTTACATGATTATCATCTACAACCTTCTGCCAAGCACAGTCAATAGAAGAAGCTGGATTTGCTTAATGACTGCATGATTTGCTTAATGACTGCAGCAAAAAGGTCATAAAATCAGACAACTCATAATGACCGCATCACTTAGTGACAGAAGGTCCAGGCTTAATTGTGGTCCTAAATTGAAGACTACCTATATTTATGAAGAAATATTAACTATATATATTGTGGTTCTATATACCGTATTTTTCAGAGTATAAGACTCCGAATGTAGTGTTTTCAAAGCTTGTTTTCAGACCTAATGAGGTGAGTGAAGAGTGAAGCAATCTTTGTGAACCTTTTTCCATTGCTACTCCCTCCGAAGAACCTTTTTTTCAGACCTAACCAGGTGCTAACCATGTTTCCGGCTTTTTTTTCATTGCTTCTCTCTATCAGCTGTGCTTTAGAAGCTTTTTTTCAGTCCTAACTAGGGGATAAAATTATGTGCTGAAGCTGACCAGACTAAGGACGGTAGCCAGATGAATATCTGGTAGGCAGATTTTTTTCCTATTTTCCTCCCGAAAAACTAAGGTGCGTCTTATACTCCCAAAAATATGGTAAATGTATAATGAAACATATATAGGAGTTGCAAGAATTATAGGAGTCAAAGGAATGAACAGTTGAGAGGGGAAGCAACCAAGTCATCCTCTGAAAAAGCCTCAAAGAAATGGATCTGTAAGCTAACACATTGTCTCTTACTCCCAACCAAAACATCTTATTTGTAAATGGTAGATTATTGGAGAAACTATCATGGTTGCCAATGAAATTAGGAGGGAAAAAATCCTGGCTATATTGCACAAATGCAACATACAAAGCTTTGGTAGTAAGATTGTCAGACTATTGTTCCATGATAGTAAATTTATTAGAAATGGGGCAATGAGAGCATTTGGTATATTGAAAGTATCTTGTGACATGTCAAAATGGCTTTATGATAAGAGTCATAAAATGGCTGTTATGTATGGGCTTGGCCAATACAAAAGCATTCCTTTTTTTTTTTAAAGAAAGAAACTTGGCAAATTGTCCCTTGTAATTCCTTCTACCATTCAGGATGCTAGTCTACTTTGTCTTTTTTATGTAGGTGGTACATTTCCAAATAAAGTATTGCTGTAGCCACCAACCATTTCTATTTTCTAAGAATGTATTTCAGACCTCTATGTAGAAGTCCAGTGGCAACTTTGGAAATTTGGACATTCAAACTGGCTTCCATGAATGCCTACCCCTTGGATCAGCAGAACTTCAAGGAAATTTGGTTTCTATTAATTTCCCATCTGAACAAATAAGATGATTAGCTCAGCAGAGATGATTTGGGACAAATGTAGTACATTAAAATGATTTAATTCTTAAAATTTTGTGAGACATAAATTTATATTTAAAATGTATATAAATAAATATAATTTTTCTAAACATATAAATAAATTTTCATTGAAATAAAAACATTTAAAACAAAGGATATGGTGCACTTTATTTTTTTATTTAATTTTTACAGCGGCCCATCTTAGCAACTGACTGTATGGTGCATTTACTTTGTTTATTTTTTTAAAAATGCGGCTAAATCATGAATGTATCAACATTTTTGAAAGACCTTATGTATCACATTATAGCAAATCCTGAAGAATTTCATTTCTGTATGCATATATGTTATCCTTTTAAATTGTGGCCTTTTACATATACACATTGATGGACTTTTTTGCATGATAGCTCCTAAATTATGACTGGACTTTTAGTTCACCATTCAAAATTTCTATAGTTTGCTAATACTCCTCCAGTAGTGGCCTATATAGATTTTTTAATACAGTATCTTTTGCTAAAGAAGCTCCGGTAAAGTAGAAGGGCTTTCAGGAAGTAATTTGATAGCAAGATAGCAATAGCAAGTGGTTACAAAAAAAACCAAAACAATTGCTTTTGTACATAGCTTTTCTAAGAAAGGAAAAATCACATGAACAAAAGGAATGTAAAGTGCAGAAAGAACAAACTCTGTATGTCCTGTTTTTTAAACAGTACATATAAAATCACAAGGCAAAATGTGAAGCGAAATATGTGGCAGATTAGATTTCAGCTGTGGAAGAATTATTCATTTGAGAGGGAGGGCTATCCTCCAGCAGTCAGCAGTGTGAGACTGAACAAGAGTATGATTAAATTGTACAACAGGGAAGTGAATCCAAAGCTCAAGGTGTCATTTTTTCTATTGGGATTGTTAAACACATTATTTCCTCCTGTTACAACAGAAATTTTATACAAAGGGTTGCTTAGGCATATTAAATATCCTTAGACACCTTAATAAAACTCCAAATATGTAGGATTATGACTTTCTATTTTTTTTTAAAAAAGGAGGGGGGTAAGAATCCTATTCTTTCCATTTGGAGTTGATACAAAAAATACATTGCAATTATCATATATAGGTGACACTGACTATAGTGTAAGGAGAGGCCTGCAAAAATGCTTTTGTTAAACCATTTTTCAGCACACAAAAGCACTTGATTGGCACTTCACTGATTTAATGGCCCATTTGTAATGCAGAAAGAACATCACCAAAGATTGTAGCATTATCCTAAATTTAATAATTGAATTTATAGCTGCAAAAATTCAAGATTTCTGACACATAGAAAATTTTTGGAGAGCATGAATGGGAGAAGTTGTAATTTTGATGTCTAGTCTTTTACCTCTGGTTTTTAATGTAACAAATTTGTAGAAAATTTGAATATAATGATTATATGTCTGAAAGTTTTTCAATGGCCTGCAGCAAATCTTGGCTGCAATCTTACATTCACTTTTCTATGGAATAAATTCTTCAGAAAAGTTTCTCAATAAATATGAACAGATGTATCACTACAAAATGTTTATATGCATTGCTTATACTTTCTTTGTGACTTTATATTTTTCCCTGTAAGCTGCCCTGATTTTGTTTTTACAGTAAAATGGAAAGAGGATGTTCCCATCTAATTATCTTGGTCATTATTAAAAAAATATTACAGCAGGATCTATTAGAGTGAAAAATATATTAGTTAATATTTATTTGCAGATGGCATGTGAGCATTAGACTATGCAATATAGTAATATCTTCCATGTGATTTTAATAATATGATTTTTTTCCAAATCTGTTTGCATAGAGTTTTCAAAGTACTTAAATATGTCAGCATCTTTCTACCAAAACAGTTGAAGTCCAGAGATTTTGCAGTGTACAATATGGCAACCACATATAGTGGCTTTTCTTAGTGGTGGCTTTCTTCAATGATTTTCTCAAATTGTGCCTCCTTTTGTTTTGTCAGGTAATTCTTCATCCTGTCTCATGAGTGAAATGCATGCAACTTTTTTAAAAAAGACACTGCTACAAGATTGCATTTGCTGCAAATATGTACTCTAGTATACACAGAACAGTAATCTGCCCGAAGTATTGCAGAGTCATGTGAAAATCATGCAGAGTGATTTTTGTTCATTTTCACTTCTATCTCTTAAATCAGTGTCATCCATACAAAGCCCTTTTGTCAAGTACCATATGTCCTACTGAATTACTGTGAAAATCTATTTTGGACTTTTTCCTTGAATGCTTCTGGTGAACTGTATGGTCCTGGACTACGGACATCTAGAAATGTTGAAAGTGTCATTGCTTTTAAATACTCATAATTGCAAGCTATGCACAGGTGCAGTTCTAGTTATATTAGGCTGAAATCACATTAAGGTAAAAGGAAAATGTGTACACATTCACTCTCGTTCTCAAATTGTTTCATAAAATACATTTTCTTTTTCCCCCTGCAACAGCTCTTGCTACTTCTGCTCACTTCTTGTGACAATATTTTAGACTGGCTTTCCACAAGAGCTTACAAATCAAGCAAGTTAATGTCTTCATTAAAACTGAATTGCAGTTTACTTTGGGAAAAAACATATTTAATATTTCAAGGTATTGAACACTAAACTACCATTAAGCTCTAACTAATGCATTTACTTTGCTGACACTTGCTCTCCAATGGGACATGTAGCCTAAGTTATATCACTGGAAGTGATGTTTAGAGTATGCTACAGAGAATGTTTTAAACCAAGTTTTAGATTCTTTTATTGTCAAACTCACTTTCTATACTTGAGAACAAGTTTTAAATGGTCTAGTTTTCCTAATTAATTAATCAGAAATTCATGGGCTCTTTTTTATTGCTGTTAGTTAAAATACTCTTAAAGTAGATACATAAGACAAGATGGGAAAACTTTTGAATTTGGAACAGTATTTTGTTTGAAAGGAATTATAATTAATTATTATTGTCACTGTAATATATTACATGACTATTGTATCCATAGATACTATGAGTTGTTAAAATTCTCTTGTATTTGAGGAAAGTTCTTCAGGATTGATATTTTTTTCTAATTGTCCTGATTGGTATTCTGGGGAAATAGCATTTTCTTCTATGTGTGTGTGTAACTGTGGACGTGCCTGGGTCTATGTATTAATAAGGAAAGTAGTGAGATATATTTATTTTATATACTTATTTAGAACTTTTGTATGTTACATGTATAATGCCCTATTACACAATTTCAAAGTGGTTTACAATAGGGCTAACTGAGCCCTGGGCCATGGCCTAATCGGAACTGGGCTGTGAGAGTGGCAGCTCATCTTGCGCAGATTGATCTCTTCACACGCGCATGTGCTGACCTGCCACACACGCAGCCTTGTCCCCCTTTCCCCGCTCCAGCCAGGCTGACAAGCTGCAAAGGTTGGGGACTGCTGGTTTACAACACAGGTACTCCTCTCTGACTACCTCATCTAAAAGTGAGGACAATTAACCAATGGAACAGCTTGCCATCAGAAGTGGTGGGTGCTTCATCACTGAACGTTTTTAAGAAGTGACTAGACAGTCACTTGTCTGAAATGGTATAGGTTCTCCTGCTTGAGCAGGGGGTTGAACTAGAAGACCTCCAAGGTCCCTTCCAGCTGTATTCTGATTGAAATTGATTGATGACCATTCAAAATTATGACTGTAAACAAAAACGTTTGGTCACCAATCCTCACATTTACATCATAGTGATCACATGATTGCTGCTTGTATGTTTCCTAACTGGCTTCTGTCAAGCAGAGTTAATGGAGAATGCGGCAGTAAAAGTCATGTGATTTTTCTTCTTGGTGACTGCAGTGCTTAGCGATGGAATTACTACCGGTAATCCTAATTATGGTTGTTAAATGAGGAAGACATGTAAATTACATAGTTTACAAAGAAAGATTTAAACAAAGTTTAAAGCAAGAGAGGAGAGTAGCTAAATAGTAATGCCCTGTTGAGGTAAAAGGAAGGATTAGGGAATTTGCCTTCTCCTCTCTGCTACATCAATGGACTGTGGTGATCCTTGACCTATTTTCAAATATTGAAATGAATATTTTGCAAAATAGGAAGCAAAATGTAGATGTTAAACAGTAGTTCTTTATCCATATATCTAAACATACAGAACTTTATACCTAAATTGTTTGCATATGTGAGTATGTATGCAACGGCAAATTTGCTTGAGAATGGTGTACCTGTTTTACAGTATTGTGTGGAGAATATGCTGAATCACACTGCTTATATTTTGTAATTCCTACATGTAGCACTTCTAAAAATCCCCAGTTAGGTGTGATCTTATTCAGTGGCTTTTAGAACATTTAAAACAGTATGTCTCTCACTCTATTTCTTGAATATTTTAAATGTCCTTAAAGAAATATGGCACACAGGCAGATGCTGCATTAATGGTCAACTTCGATATCTAAAAAGCTGATGCAATATTCTCCTCTTCTGTGTTTTGACCCATGATAATTACACCAGTACAGTTGGGGACCGTAAAGAAGTTTAAAAAGAAAAATTGGCCAAAGTACCATCTCTAAACGCAGATCTATTAAGGAAGAACTAATTCTTATTTATTATTTTTCCCATCTATTGGACTATATATATTTCACTTTTCAGAGCAAAACATAAAAAGGTCTGGTTTAAAGTGCCAGTAAAATGTGTGACAGGATACTTGAATATTTTATTCTCATCGTACTAAAGAATAATTAAGATGTAAAGAAAAGGGTGAGTCATTAGAATTTTAAAAGAGAAATTTTGGGATCCTATGGCTGCAATGCTAAATACACTATTATGGAAGTAATTTGTGACTGGCACTTCTAAATACGTATCTTTAAAAGGAGGCTGTAAGTGGCAGGTTAAGCTTTTGTGCATTGGAAAATCAGACTTTCAGAGCAATTTGTCTAATGTTGAAGGCAGAACAGGGTGCAGCTGTTTGGGATAGGGCTCAATCTTGTTTTTTGCATAATAACTCTGAACAAAAATGATAATTTGTTTTTAAAATAATAACACACCAAGAATTTGGACTCTTACTGAAAAAGCAAGCAAAATGTCGCAAATTATATTATCAAACAATGTAGATTGACTATTAAAAGTAATAGTAAAATGTGTTATTCCCCCCATTCACTCTTAGATCATAAAAACAATACCATGAAATCTACTGTTTAAAGTTTAACATGTTTGTTAATAATCTTAAAGTAAGATGAGAAATGCTGCCTGTTCTATCATTGATAGTTCAGCATTATTTTTAACCAGATTGTGTTTGTTTCTGTGGAAGAAGCAAAAATGAAGAATAAGTTAGAGGTCCTGGCTTTAATTGGTCTATTTTTTTTTCTTAGAGTTATGTGAAATTAAAGTAGTATTCAAAGTTTTTGAGCATTGTGTCCTTGAGAACAGATGTTTGACCAGAATTATCTAGGGCAAATTATAATGTAACAATTAACTTGGAAGTCAGCAATTATTTCCTTACAGAAATCAGAACTCCTTGCTTTACATTTTTTTCAAGCATCTGTGATAGACCATGTGACATCTCATAAATTAATTTTTTTTTGTAATGGTCATAGAGCAGAACTATGGTCGTTACTGTTAGCTACAGAACAGTTAGAAATGGTATATACAAGAACAGTTTTCTCATGATGTCTTCAAACTTTTAGCTTAAAATAGACTCACCCTGCTGATTACAAATCTAGGAATCATGATAAGTGAATTTAAAACTGTAGCTTTATATGACAGCTCTTGATAATGATTATTGCAACAAAGCCTTCTTTAGATTTCAGGATATGTTCTTTCTTTTTATAAATTATTGGAAATGACATGTCATACACATGCAATACTAGAACATAATAAAGCTGATATTTGGGTTCATATGATTTTGTTAAACCAACACGAAGGATAATCTGCTGCATTATATAACTGTATTCTAAGAAAGCTTATATAATACAACAGATTCTTGTATTCATTCAGCCTACCTAGGCTAAGTTTCTATGTATTTGCCAATCACCTTAGGAAACTTCCTTGTAAGAAAGTAAGGTATAAGCCTTATATTTATATCATTTTTTTCCAAATTTGGCCAGTTATCTCTTCACAAGTGAAATAATGCAGGAAATGCAACATGTCTCAATTCCTTCAGGCTATATTCATAGAAAATGTTCCTTAATTTTCACTGTGAATTAAATAAAATAAGTAAATACAATTCAATTTATCAAAGGGAAGATATGAAAATCTGATGACATTTTTAATCACCAGTTATATATCAATAATTAAGTAAGCACATATTCGCATATATTTTAACATCATTTCATCATTAAAGTTGAAGGTAAGTTTTAGGAAAGGCTAATTTCTAAACAGGTACACCCAGAAATACATACATACATACATACATACATACATACATACATACATTTGCATTGAAAAATGTTTTCTGTTACATCCTTGTTTACTTTGTGCAAGGTTTCATCTGGTGGCATAGTGAGTACTGACGACTAACTCTGCCCAGTACAGGAGTTTGATCCTGATCGGCTCAAGATTGACTCAGCCTTTCATCCTTCCAAGGTCAGTAAAATGAGGAGCCAGATTGTTTTGGGGGTATTATATTGACTTTGTAAACCACTTAGGCTGTAATGCACTATGAAGTGGTATATAAGTCTAAGTGCTATTGCTATAGTTTTATTTGAGAATACTAGTTAATGTAATTTACTCCCTATATGAGGGAAATGGGCGGTTAAGAGTGTATGTGTGTATCTAGAATATGAAAAAGAGAACAGGGGAATATGTTCCAGACTGAGTTTCATCTAACTCACTGTTACTAATGTTCCTATCCTAATCCTGCTGTTACTTACAGGATGCAATAACTTTACTAAGTTGTCTTTGAAGTTGCTGAAGAGATAGCACTGGAACTATGCTATACAGTTTAGCCCTTCTTTCTCGTTGAAGAGGGCTCCTCCAATTACCTCGGGCTATAACCACAATCCCATGAAGATTTTTGTTGTTCAACTCATTTATTTATTGTTTTTGAAACATTTCCCACTTGACTCTTTGATTGGCTATTTTCAAAATGATCTTGACAGACATTGTTTTGTTCTGATGTTGTCAGAATGATATCTTCTTTTCCTCCAGTTCATAAAATAAAATATGCCAGTTGATTTGTGGACATGAAATACATATATTTGGGGGTTGTCAAGTAATGTTGGGTGGTATCTCCCTTCTTTCAGATTTTTTTTTTTAGTTTAGATCTAGGCAATCATTATCAATAGAATGAAATGCATTAGCTTATTTCAATAGTTCATCCTCTGTCAGCATGATCATCTTCCTACTGTGCCATCCTACGTTGGTGGCCTTTCACCATCTTCCAAATTAATATTCCTGTTGCAAAAGCACTATCATATAATGCACATCCATCAATTTACATAGCTTTTCTTCACTTCCTACACCCACATAAAAACACCAAACAGTATAATGTATGAATAACAATATTATGCACTAATTATACAGCTATATCTGGCACAAAAATAAACGTCTGTATTAGAAAATGTATATATTTTAATAAGAACTGCATCTACATTTGCGTGTGTACATTTATTAGAAAGATGGAAATTTTCCCACTGTTGTTCATTAGGTCTCCTAATTTTTTTTAAATGATATGCAAAAATGGAAAAAGAAAAAAAATGCATAAAATATCTGTTTTATTCACTAAATATCCATGTCCTGTTATGAAATTAACTTTTAAATTAACATTCAAGTCATGCTATTTAAGAATTTAAAGAAATAGGAAATTAAATATATAAACACATACTTTGTTTCATTTTAAAATAATCCTATTTCCTGATATCTAATGGCTGTCTTGGGTATTTTTAAGGAAGTTGTTGGGACATTTAGACATGAAGTGTGTCTGTTCAGCTGACCTACAGTACTTTTAAACTCTTGTTTTAATAAGAATTCCAATAAGGTATTGATGTTCTATACAGAATGATAGTCTGGATTATTGAGGTTTGCAGTAACAACAAGACATTCTGAATAGCTCCGCCTTCGCAGCGGGTTGGACTAGAAGACCACCAAGGTCACTTCCAACTCTTGTTGAAGAGGGCTCCTCCTATTACCTTACTCTATTCTATTCTTGTAGTAATTGATTATGTACTTTTCTATTAATTTGCTTTTAGAAAATGCTGATTATTCATAATATGTAGGCTAAACCTTAGCCTACATTTCCTTGTTGAGCTTTTATTTTTTTAGAAACAAAGTCACTGTAAAAAGATAAATTTATAGTTGTAATAATCTATTATGCCATTAATTCCTTTAAGTAATGCATATATTTCTTTTAAAAAATAGTTGAGAAAACTATCACAGGATATTTTACCGGATTAGTTCCAAATTTCTATAAACTCATATTCAATAAGGCATCTTTAGCATGTTCAATTAGCGACATGTTTAATAACGGAAGGCAATACTGTCTTTTATATGGTAGTGCCTGATCTTGATTCCAATATTGTTAAAGCTGATCTTCTTGTGATACAGTTCAGGACAGGTCTAGAAACATTTTGAGACATATCTCATTTTATCAAACTCATATTTTTCATAGTTTATTAGAGATTTTTTAATGTTGCTGTATTTTAATACTTCGTTAGTTTTATTTTTTATTGCATCTGAACACTATAAGCTGCTATAACTTAAAAATGAGAAGAGGTGGCATGTAGCTTCTGAATAAATAAATAAATATGGATCAATTTGCTTATGAAGAGTAAGGTAGGTCGTTGATTAGCACACAAATTAGAATTTCTGAAAACATAGACAATCCTCTGTTTAGCTAACACTAAAGTTTATTTTGGACTCAGCATATTTTACCCCAAATATCCTAAGTGTTGTGTAGAACTGGCCAAGTCTATTAAATTACTCCAGTGATCCTCATAATAATGATGAATTTCTTTCATAACTCTCTTCATAATTAATACAGGCTTCATTGTGGCCACTACTATTCTCATATTGATCATCTCAGCCATTTAAATTGGAACTGGTAAAGCTGTCTCTGTTTACTCTGCTGAGCAGACATTTATTTTATTTGGATAGCTCCCATCATTTGTAAATTATGTTGGGGATATTGACTGTCATGGAAACTACAGGTATTTCAGTGCACTTGTGATGCAAGAGCTGGAACCTTTTTAGCATTTGAGGTTAATGCTTTGCTCTGATGTTTTTTGTTTTTTGTTTGCATGAAGACCTATAAGAGCTTTATGAACGCTAATTAGTCAAGCTTTTCAGAGGAGCATTAGCAGCCTTGTTTTTACTCATGGCTAAGGCTGCATCTCCCCCTCCCCCAATGTCTCTGAAATATGTTGAATGCTCCAAGAGCTTGACTTGTTCATTTACAAACACATGTTAATTGTACCACGTGCACATTTTTCTACAATATATGCACAGTTTAATTGTATGTCAAGATATATTTTTGTGTGTGTGGGTATACACGTTCACATATTACATCTTGAGTTTTGACTGGATTATACATTTCATCAAATACATTGGCGATGTTACAGTAGAAATGTTTGCTCGTTTTACAGTACATGACAGTAGCATTTCTTACTAACAGTGCTGAATCAACAATAAGTTGGGTCTAAATTATACTTTGTAGAGTCTTTTTGTATATAGATAATCATGGCATAGTTTTAGCACTGGATTATTACATTCTTCCTCCTGTGCTGTATGTAAAACTGTGTCTTAGGAGAGTCATCAGTAATTTATTGAAATTCCTGCCTGTGTCTTATATGGAGTTGATGAATTTGGTGTTCCAGCTTTCTATTATCAAATGTCTAATGTTGTAATTTAATTGGGGGAAAGGTCTAAAGGGCTTTGGTTATGATGCCATGACTCCATTGTGCCTATTTTAAACACACCTTCCTGTGGAGGCAATTGTGTAATTTACAAAAATTTGGAGTTATCTTCAGATCAATTATCATATGCAAATGCTGCTTTCTCTCCCTCTTCTTGCTTATTTGAATAAGGATGAATAGCGACCCACTTTGAAGGACAAACAATTTTTTGTGTATAGTGATCAATATAAAATAGTTCTATGGAATTGAAGAAAAGATTGCCACAAGTATCCTGAAAAAGTCCAAGTCACCAGAACAACTATTTGTGCATTTTTATACATTGTGAAGGCAAGAAGCCAGTTTACATACAAAATTGACTTCAACCCAAATCTTATTTGTCCCGTAGTCAATTTTGTATGTAAAATTGTTCTTGCCCTCGCAATGTATAGGAATGTTCTTGTGACTTGGATTTTTTCAGGATACTTGTGTCAATCTTTTCTTCAATTCCACAGAACTATTTTACACTGATCACAAAAAACATTTGAACCTCAATGTGTTATCTACATTAATACAGTATAGCAACAGAATGTGTCATTAGGAAAAATACATTAATCATTTTGTTGATTGGAAAATATTTTTAAGATGTTTTAAATTTTATTTTAATGGATGATAATTAGAAAACCAGTTAACTAATTACTAAACTGCAGTTTATAAATCCATTTTAAAAATGTTTTGGGAGAGAGTTTGGGTTGAGAATGGGATTATTACCCTTGATCAGTAAATCAATCAATTCTTGTCATTAAAACATTTGAAAGAAACAGAATATAAAATGTCCCAAACATGAGTGTCAATATATTCAAATTTTATTGTTATTACATTTTCTTTTTGAATGATATAAATTGGGTGCCTCATAAATCCATATTGTTTTTATAATATATTTATAGGCTAAATATTCACTTTTATCAACAATAAAGAACTTTACTAAAATGAATATGGATAATTTATAATAAAATTAAGAGCTGGGGTTTCCTTTTGGCCATATCAAGAGTCCTAGCTCTTTTTAAAAATGTTGGATCAGTTTCTTACATTTTAAAAATAAGATTAAGGTCTCCAAAATGATTGAAAGATATTAATGTGCTGTTAATTATATTCAAAATGGAATTAACTTATGTTTTGATAAATGTGTTAAATCATATCTATTTTCTAAATCCAAATTAAATATTCACAAAAAGATTTTGTTTCGTCGTAGAGGTGAGTTTGGATGACTTCTTGATATTCCTAATTCAGCTTAACTGGTTTCTTTCTCTAAACCTGTACGTCAGAAGTATTTATATTGATATCTGATTCTTTAAAAAATATTCCTCTTGCATAAATTTTGAAGTCTTTAGAAAGATCAGAATGTTCTTCTGAAATAAGTGAAATGCTACTTATTTGAAATAGGATTTGTTGTGAAATGTGTCATGTACATTTTATTTCTCTTGTTTAATTCTCATTTTGCCTTAACTAGACATTCCATGTGGATATTTTACATTTGCATTATACTTTTACGCTTTTGTTGGACCCTGCTGTTAGAAATCAAATATACTGTCCTCTTTTTATTTGTTGGGGATAAAAAACCCAATTTTAATCTGTTCATACAGGTATCTAATTTGAATCAGACTGGCAAACTGCAGGGCTCTTATGCTTGTTTAATTGGTATCTTTCTCATCACATTTGAATGAACTTGCACATGCACTGCAGGATACCACTAGAGACAACTGAATAGTTAAGGCTGTCACTCTGGAAACGGGATGGTGAGATGCAGCCAAGCTAAAGAAAAGCTGGGATCAGATAGATTTTTTTAAAGTGCCCCCACCCGCTTTATACATAATTCTTGGAAACTACTTGTCATGACTGATTCCATACATGGTATGTGGCATTGATAATTTTATAGACAGTCAGTTTTATGTCTAGGTATTGTGCAAATTGTTTTTGTCTGCCAACAAGTATATAAAACTTTTATGTGGCAGAACTTCAGACTGACTTTATCTTTTTTTATCAAGATTGACAGGAACACACACTTTCTGGGACAATCTCCAACAACCTCTGCCAGAATTGGTCAATGGACAGGGATGCCAGTTATAGTTCATCATTATTTGGGGATTAGGGGTTCTCTCTGCCTGGTCTGCCATCTGACTGCAACTTTAAGGACACTTATAACTAGCAGGTTGCATTGAAAACTTATTCCTAGCTGCTATACTGCACAAAGTTGCTTGTTTAGTCTACTTCTAAGACTACGTAGATTTTCTCAACCTATCAAGGTGTTAAGGAAGAAGGAATGATTTTCTCTCTGTGGAGGCTCTTCATATAATTTAGTACTCTGAAAAATAGGTAAAATTACTCTTTTCCCAAAATATTACCGTAGTCTGGTCTGGTTTCCATCATTGGAGTTTGGATAAACTTCAGATTCTGTATTTTGCCGACAGCAAATATTTGCTAACAGCCAAAATACTTCACTTTCAGATGTTCCATGATTACAGCAGATTGGTTAAACTGTGTGCCAAATTCTGACTTTCCTTTAATGCCGCAACTCCCTGAGATGTCTTTACTATTTGGTATTTGTTTTTAAGTCGTAGCTATTTCATGTGAAACTCTGTATGTTCCCAGTTGTCATATATTTCTAGTAACAGGCATGTTTTTGTTTATGTATGCAGCAGTTGCAGTATACCACTCACTGTGAACTATTCTGCACCCTACAATGCTATACTCTTTTCACCCAATTTTCAACATTTCCTTTTTGGGAAAGATTGTGATTATCTGGACCATTTTCAGTCAGGATTCGCCTTGGATAAGGTACTGAAACAGCAGTTTCAGTGCTTATGAATGGTGCATCCATCTTTGTTCCTGACGTCTCAGTAGCTTTTGATACCATTAGTCATGGTATTCTTCTGGATCAGCTTTGGGAACTGGGACTGGATAGTACTGTATTGTGCTGGCTCTTCCTTTTTCTGTGGTTGGTTCCAGTTGATTGGGAAGGAGAAATCAAGCCCACAGTCTCTGCTTTCTGGGATTCAGTTCTCTTTTCTATTTAATATCTACATGAAGATTCTGTGTGATGTTATCCAATGGCATTCAGCTTTATATTGCCATCCCTGGCTGCCTAAATTATACAGTAACAGATCTATCTGTGTCTGGAGGAGTTTGGATAGAGAACAACAGGTGTTAGATCAAACCTATCAAGTTTGAGTGACTTTAGGTATTAATAGTAATAGCATTTATACTTATATACCACTTCACAGTGCTTTACAGCCACCTCTAAGCAGTTAACAGAGTCAATCTATCCCAACAATCTGGGTCCTCATTTTACTGATCTCGGAAGGATGGAAGGCTAAGTTAACCTTGAGCTGCTGAGAATCAAACTCCTGGAGAGAGCAGTGAGTTAGCTCTGCAGTATTGCATTCTAACTATTGCGCCACCAAGGCTCTTTTAAGATCCCCTTGTTGTTAGATTTTCCATCTTTAGTTCTGGGTGGGGCTGTACTTTTCCCAACATAGTCAGTGCACAATCTGGAAGTCATCTTAGATTCATAACACCTGTTTGTTATGACCAGTAACACCTGTTTGGTGTGTTTTGTACAGCGTAGCATTGTGCATTAGTTGTGTCCTTTCCTGGTTTATGAATCCCTGCTCATAGTCACTCATAATTTAGTTACATCCTTTTATTAGAAGGCAATTCTCAGAGCGACTTACATAAAATGCAGTAGTCCTCGACTTACAACAGTGTCCCAGGATCATGTAATTGCCTTTTGTGACCTGACAAGCAAAGTCAGCGGGGAAACCAGCTTCACTTAACAATCACGTTACTAACTTAGCAACTGGAAGAATTCACTTAATAATTATGGGAAGAAAAAATGGGGCAAAATTCCCTTAACAAATGTTTCGTGTAGCAACATAAATTGGGCTCAATTGAAGTCGTATGTCGAGGATTGCCTGTACAACAAATTATCAGTAAAAAAATCTACAAGGGTCAGATAAGATAGAATCAATAATTAAAATTAACCTCTGAAATGTAAATAAAACAATTCAAATAAGATTGCTGTATATTTATATTAAAATTTAACATAGTATCAGCTAAATCTCTTTGAAGAGTTTCAAAGATAGAGTGTCACTGCGCCATCTCTAATTGTCAACTGCTTTACATTAGTTAGTGGGGAAATGACAAGTAGGGTCAAGATCAGTTACAGCCTTTTCCTCCCTGAAAAGGCATCAAGTTAATAAAGAATCTACGCAAATTCTTAGAGTATTAAAATATTTATCAAGATAAAAAATATCTATACATAGTTAATAAAACTGCTTGAAACAACATGTTATCAAGCATACCAAAACAGATTTGGATTAAGCTGGATTTGGAAATAACTGAAGGCTTCTGTGGCAGAATTTATATTGTGAAGTAGAGTAACATTCAAATCTCTCTTGAAGTTTCATTGTTCCAAGACTTGTAAAGCTTTTGTAGGTCAAAACTAACTCTTTGCATTGTGTCCTGAAACCATAGAATCAATATGGCAGGGGGGGGGGAAGTTTACTTGACTAGCACTTGGCTCTTTCTACCTGTCGGAACTAGTTTTAATATTGCAGAATCAGAAAAATAGTCTACAGAATTTTGATTTAAACTACCATTTTTTATAAATTTTGGTGAAATTCTTCTGAGATGTTGAGTGTCTTAATATGCTTTTCTCTCTTCTGTCAGTTAGTCATTTTAATTGTATGCATTTATTTTAGCTGGTATTAAAATATTATATAAAATGCTTGCATGTAAAATAAAATTTTACAAGTAAGTTGTAAATAAAATAAACTATTTGGGCCGAAATAGTTTTATATTAAAGTTTTATATTAAAGTATATCAAATTCCTATTTATGCGCATGGAACCTAAGATGGTATAATGCAGACTGGATGGTATGCAGACCATGAGAAGATACAAAATGCATCTTCACAGAAAATGTTGTAGGTCAACCTTAGATTGATATTTGATGTAAGTACTTTATATAAGTTATTAAAAAAACATGCCGGTTGGCAAGACTTTCTCCTTACATTTTAATGACATTTCATGCATTAGAGGTTTGCAATTTTGGGATAAATATAACATCAATTTAACCTAAAGGGAAGTTGCAGACCTTAAGACTGCAGTACAGAGTCCAGAATAAATAAAATGTATGTTAGCAGGTATTATCCTGTAGTATGTTTGTAACGTTTACAATTGGTTTTCCTTGTGTGTTTTTTTATGAACATCTTAACTATTGGCACAAAAACAAAACTACTTGGTTACACCAGTTTGTTGCCATGCTTAGGAATGCTGTTAACTTGAAATAGTCTAAATTAGTAAATGCTATGAGAATTGAATGAAAGGTTCAATATACTTTTATGTGGAAAAATACTCCTAAGATACCATTTCAATCTGCACTAAACTCCAAGGTGATTCTTTCTATTAACAATAATATTTTATATTTTTGAGGTAGAGGTTTGGGGAGCATACTGAGCTAATTATCCTAGACAGTTTGGCTATTAAAATTACTAATATGTACTTGAGGAGTTGATAATTATTTAGTGCAAGCAAACAAGTTAGATGCTATTTAAATACACAATCAGATTAAAGAACTGATCAGATTCAAAATGAAAGTTTTTGAATTCATTAAAATCTTATTTTCAATGACACTAGAGCATTTTTCTATTTCTATAATACTTCAAGATGAGTTATATTAACTTAGTAGTGTCTAAAATTATTTTTCTGTTAAAATCTGGATAAAACTAAAGTAAAAAAATAGAATTTTAAACATTATAACCATTACAAACAATTAAAATGTATATATATTAAGAAAGAAACTCTTATAGCTTATGTTAGATGTAAAAGACAAGTTAAAGATAACATGAGGAAATGTTCTGCATTTCCAACCAACATTTGATTTTAAGGGAGGCAGGATTTCATCCATCCAAAAAATCCTAAATAACTCAATATACACAACACACACACAGATATTTGTATTTCATCTGAACCATTATTTAATGGTATTGCTAACTTTGTAAGTTCCATAGCATGATTGGTTACAAGTATGAGGAACAAGTCTGGGCATGATTTAGTTAAAATTGTGAGAACTGTGTGAAACATGTTGATTTGGAGCTGATTCACATATTAGACTCTAAATGCAAGAATGTATGGAATTTATTCTAGAGCTGCCTGTCTTGACCTTCCAAAGAACACAGTGAGGTGAGCAGTCCGTGAATCATTTCCTCAGTTGTTGCTGAAGAAATAAGCTTCATTCCTCACTTTCTCTGGCCTGTTATTTCTTTCTCTTTGGCTGGTGGATTGTTTTCTAATTCATTAAGAGAAAGAGAAATGACTTCAGCTTTTAGCAATTCCTTAGGAGAACTAATGGGGAAAAGAAAAGAAGAAAGAGCCAGCTTTTGTCTTCCTTTACAAGCAAAAGATTGTACTTAAGCAGCAGTCCAGAATTTGAGTTAGTCAGTAGATTGGCTGCACGAAGGCTAGTGATATATACCGGCACATACATATGATTGGAAAATATTTCTGATACTGTATATCTCTCTGGCCAGAGTGTTTGTCTATCAATATACTTCAAAGCCAGCTGTGTGGCCTTGGACCAGTCACTCACTCTCAGCCCAACTCCCTTCACAGGGTTGTTGTTGGGAAAATAGGAGGAGGAAGGTGTGTTGCCACCTTGGGTTATTTGTGAAAATAATAAAGGCAGAATATAAATAAATAAACTGAAATCTTTAACTAGAAAGAGTCACATTTATACATTGTATAAAAAGACAAGCATGCATGTAAGATGAATTCCACAGGGATAGTTTTCAAATTCTGTTCCTATAGAGCAGGGGTGTCAAACTTGCTGCCACAGGCTGGATGTGTCATGTGCTGGATATGCCCACCCCATTTTAGCAAAGGGGAAAAAGTCGTGATATGTCACATGATGTATGATGACACCGCTGCTATAGAGAAAGCACCTAAGTGGGGATTTGTATTGTAGCCTTTGAAAATCTCTGTCATAACTCAGTAGAGCCAAGCATCGTCTCAATCAAGCATTAGCTCAAATTAGATCTTCATCCATCCAAGCTTGTTGGCAAGTGTAAGTGCTATATGCCCATGCAGTGGTATTATTCCAACCTCAATTTTGTTTTAGGACAATGTGAAGGAACCTATCCTAATATTGCTCTGATAATCACCACTAGATTATTAGAAAACAGTGATTACAAGATTTGCCAAGAGATGTAGAATAAACAAATGGCAATTAACAAAAAAGTTCTAACTACCTATACATAGTTATCTGTGCTTCAGGCAAGAGAAATATTCAGATTGAATCCACAGTGCTGATAGTTCAAAGAAGTGATAACTTTTTTTTTTAATCAAAAGAAAGTTTGCTTCCATTGTACAACATTATTTGTGACTCTGCCTTTGGCATCAATCCTTTTTGGAGTTCAGTTGGCCCATATTCCAGCTACATTTTGCTGGAGCAGCTCAATCAACAATTTTGAGATGTGTTCCAGATCCCAAGATGTTTGCTGAATATAATTTTTCAACCAAAAGAAGAGAAAAATACAGTGCAGACTTGTGCTTGTCAGGAAATTTTCCATTTCTGGCTAAAATTCAACTTTTGCCCAGTAGGTTTGGTTGCTTTAACAATCCATGACAAGTATCAGTCTGACTGGAAAGAAGCCTCATTGAACAAATTGTCATCATATGGTTTTCATGAAGCTATTGTAACCATGAAATACAATCAAGCTAGAGAGATTCTAAACAAGTTATGGTCACAGAATTACAAATGTTGCAAAGGTCTAACAACTATAGGTTTTGGAGACTGAATATTAGTGTGAAGCTGATTGACTCTCTTAATACCTTATAGATACCTAGGTGCAATTTATCTCTTGGGTCTTTATTGCACTAGCCTTGCAAGAAACCTAATTTAATAAGATTTTCTATAAGACATGAACATGTCCATATAGATTCGTGATGGCGAAATTATGTCATGCATGCCACAGGTGGCACACGGAGCCATATCTGAGGGCACATGAAGTGTTACCCTATGTCAGCTCCAGAGGGTGGGGGCGGGTCATTTTCACCCTCCCTAGGTTTCAGAGTCTCCAGAGCCTCTGGATGGTGGAAAAAGGATCCAACAGTAGACCCATTGGGCCATTTTTAGGAAGAAAGCATCCTAAAGCCTGGGGAAGGCGAAAAACGGCCCAACGGGTCTACCAGGAGACTTCAGTGAGGCCTGCACACATGCACGGGGGAACAGCGCCGGGGTGGTTGTTGTGCACGCATGTGTGGGGGAAGGCATTGCATTATGGGTGTGGGCACATATGCGCGCAACCTCCCTGTTCTCCCCCCCCCGCTCTTGGCATGCGATGGCAAAAAGGTTAGCCATCACTGATATAGATCATATGTAGTCAGAAGAGCTGTCCATGGCTTATTTTACTCTTATATGGACAATCAGAGTAATATTTTTGTCAAATTTTCCTGGCCAAACAGATGATTATTATGTCGCCCTTTTGTTCTAGGCATTATATGTAGTGCAGCCACAGTCTGTACAGCAATAAGCAAAGCACAACAAGAGGTAACAGAAGGCACATATTACTATAAAATTTGAGAATTCAGTTACAGGTTGTCTATAAGTGCAGTTACTGTTCAAGTATTATCGTTGCTTTATGTATGCCTTACACTTAATATTGTGGGATTTTGATTTTAATAATAAAGTTTCATTTTAATCCAGACCATCTGGATTGAGATTGCACACACACTTACTTCTGACCATCCTGCTTATTTGACTTGTTGTGACTGTAAACAGAACAAAAATACTCTTTCCTTGTATTATTGCTCTATCAGACCTAGGAAAAAAGATATTTCCCAGTGTTTCTGGTGCTTGACTGTGCACCAGAATGGAGAGAGGTGAGAGACTATTTTTCCCTTTCCTTTCCATTCCAACAGCAGAATGGATAGTTGGGAGGAGATTTGAAATCTTAAAGACATAAAAATTTGCATTTCTAAGGCAGGGAGCATGAAATTTTACTTTGTCACTGGTAAGTTGCTCAAGTTCTTTAAAGTTCATGAAATAGAAAATGTATAAATCAATTACTTAAATTACGGTATTAAAACATAGCAAAGGAAATAGGATTGCTGGTATATATGTGTTGGTATATTATTGTAATGCATAAGCAAATGGAATGTGTGGATGACCTTGGGGAATAAGGGTAAGATACGATGCCTAGAAACAATGCAACGGGAGGCAGGAGTTCCCATTGGCTTAACGGTCAGAAAAAGAAACTTAGGAAGGACCCACCCTAATGGCTCAAGCAGTTAAGAGAGGTAAGGGGAAGTTTGTACTTTCAGACTTGCAACAATCTGTTAATGTAGTCTTACAATAAAGTAGAATTAGTTCATCTAGTTGAGTTTTCTATCCCGTTTACCTGAAAGGTTAGACAGCAGATGGCAGCACCTGGTTGACCTTTTCAGCTCTGAAATAAGAAAGATTAGCCTTGGTTGGTGTTTGGATGTGACATATATAGGGAATATTAGGGTTGTACACTAAACTGAGAATTTCTTCTTTTTAAATCCCAGAAGTGCTATTTGAAGGTAAATATTTACCTTTCTTGCACTTGTTGGACATCTGAGGAAGCAATGGCGAATTAAAGATAGGTTTTGTGGGAGTGGAATCAGTGGTCATGGTAATATAAGGAACCAGTGAATGGATCAGATCCTGAGAACTTTTTCCAGAACAAGGAGGGGGCTAGGATCGCCCACAGGTATGCTCCATAAAGAATCTGCACACAGAAGGATAACAAGAAGGTTTGAGAACTCTGGGACCTGAAAGAAAATGATCAAATCTAAGCCATTGATCGGTACCTTCCAAACTGACCCTGGATTTGGTCACTTCCTCTCTTAACTACTTTAGAAAATTGCTTATTATTTATTCCAAAGGCGCTGTTCAAAATGGCAACTGGAGTTTTTTGGTTTTTTTTCCCTTGAAAACATTTCAGTTCTCATCCAAGAAGCTTCTTTAGTTCATTATGCTTATTATGCATGTTCTTCATGTTTATAGAATAGAATAACAGAGTTGGAAGAGACTTGGACCACCCCCTGTTTAGGTAGGAAACCCTACACCACTTCAGACAAATGGTTATCTAATCTCTTCTTAAAAACTTCCAGTGTTGGAGCATTCACAA
>JANHFT010004381.1:50765-65019 GCA_032467955.1 Pseudoxenodon macrops | reverse complement strand
TTTTATACTTGTCCTTTTTGTCTTTCAGTTTGTCAGAGAGTTCTTTATGCAGCCATGCTGGTTTCTTTTGAGAGCTGCTATTTTTCTTCTTCATTGGTATTTTGCTAGACTGGGCTTTTATAATTTTATTTTTCAAAATTTCCCAAGCTTCTTGAGTTGTTTTCCCCATGAGGATTCTCATCCATGGAATCCTTCTCAAGCTCTCTCTAAATTTATTGAAATTAGCTCTCTTAAAGTCCAACACTCTAGTTTGACTTTGTTCTACTACTTGTGTTTGCATAATGTTTAATTCCAATATTGCATGATCACTTGCCTCCAAGTAGCTTCAAGACCTTCTATCATTTCATCTCTTTTAGTGAGTCCAATATGTTCCCTTCTCTACTATTAATTATTATTATTATTTTATTATTATTCTTTATTTATTTTATGGATGTTCAGAATCTTCTCAAAGGCATGTTTTATCATACCAGGAAAATGATCTTCTACTCTGGATGAAATATGATTTATGCAAGTTAAGTATTAAAAAGTATTACAAAGAATAACTTTGATTGTTGAAAAACAGCAAAAGGTGAACAAGAATGTTGATTTTGGAAAGTTAAAGGTTAATTTAAAGAGCTAGATGGACTTGAAAGAATATGTCCTGTGGGATGTTTAAAATTTTATAACAGAATATATGAAGTCCTTGAAATTTAAGAAATTCTCCTATGGGAAAGTTTTGTTGATTGGAAAATAAACATGATAAGAGACTTTGAAGTTGACTAGACAGCACTAAGGCTTACAATTAAAGGGGAAAATACCCATTGATAAAAGGAACAGTGCTATTTGACTATAGAAGAAATTAATATTGTTTGAAGTAATGTGCTCAGAAATGCTTACAAGATTGCCTAATACTATAAAAACTAACAGACAATATAAAAGAACAGATTTTACTGAGACTAACGTTGATTTGAATGTGGATTTGAAAATTGATTTTTTAAAAATCCTAGACTACAAGAGTGATACAGAAAAAGATATTGTGGATTTGAAAATGGATTTAAAAATGTCTGACTACAAGAGTAATGTAGAAAAAATACTACAATCTTTTTATTGAACTATTAGAAAATGTATTGAGTTACTGAAAATATTTATGCTTGTCTAGAGGAGGAGCCATCTTTTATACAGTACATATTTTTATTTCTTATTGTATTTTTTCTATCTTTGTACTTTTCTTTTCCTTTTCCTACTTTTTTATAGTTTGTATTACAAATCTTTGTATTTGTAAATTTTAATAAATTCATTTTTTTAAAAACATGCTGCACTTGTCTAAGAATGAGAAGATGGGTTCTTTCCTATCACAAAGGGACAATGTAAAATATAATTTGAAGACTGAGTTTGGCAAATATATCATTAACTTTGCTCAAAAGTATCAAACTGTGTTCCTCAGTCTTGATGGTATCAATGTGAACTTTTTTTCCTAAGGCACATAACCCATTGTCTGATTTAGTAAGGAAGAGGTTTTTTGCCCTAAAGCTATAGCGTTTGTTCATATTCACTCATTTCTAAGATACAGTAGTTTGTTAATGATAGTCATAAAATTGGAACATCTTAGAACTGTATCTATTTTCTGTTTGAACTTGTATATTGAACTTGTATTTCTTGTGATACTGAATTCTGTCTTGGTTATTCTATGATACATACAGGTATATTAAAAAAACCTTAATTCATAGTAATCATATGGATTTTTGTAGTTCAGATATGGCATGCTTAATATTCTGAACTATGGTATATTCCTGATATACAATTTAATATATTGTGCATGGCATTACAAATAGTTGCCTGTTTCTTATCTGAAATAAAGTAAAAAATGTCTCAAAAATATTATAACATAGCTCTCGTTTTTCTAACAGTAGTGAACAGGCATAGGTAGTAATGATTTGGGACAGAAACGTTTGTTGACTTTTAAAAATTGTATTTGTGTGGAAGTTAATACATTTAGATATGTGGGCTCCATGTCCTTTGTATGTTGTTGGACTTCTCTCAGCTTCTGTATCATGATCAGTAGTTATGAGACTCATCTTCACTTCTTTCGCATGTCTGTGAGCAGATGAATGAACCTTCGAGGGAATCTCATCAAGGGATACATATATAATGCTTTTGGTTATAAGTAGAGGCTGTAATTATACACATTATTATATACAGTATTACCCACACATGCACACACATATAAGATATTATATATATATATATAATTTGGGTGGGAGGAAATGCTGAGATAATGGCCTTTTTTTTAAAACCTGCACTGACAGCATCTTCTAGAGCTTTCATGCCAAATAAGATTAGTTTTCCATGCTTCCCTATTGTCTTGGGAAATCTGTCTTCAGTAGTTGCTTTCTTAAAAGATCTCATGCCCAGCTTTTGTGAGCTTTGTGTAGTTTGCCTATCAAAAGAGATATGTTTACAACTTCCATGCATGTGTTAAAGCTATCAGGTTACAAAGCAGAGTGGCTGATGCAGTTCAGTCCTTCCTACTAATATGCACAAAAAATGCATCTATGGTAATTACATGGACTGCCTGGAACAATGCATTCCAACATCCTGTAACATAAATAAGGAAGGTGGGGCCAGCTGACATTAAACGATATGTTTGCCAGCAATCTTGATCTCTACTATATATATCCTTTCTGTTACACAGTCTCAGTCTGGCAGCGCTGAACCTGTTGCTGCATTAGCCGAGTTGTATTTTGCTGGATAGGGAAGGAGGCTTGTCTGCTGTCTGGTAGGAGGGCTTTGTCTCTCTCTCTTTCTCTCTCTCTCTCTCTGTCTCTCTCTCTCTCTCTCCCTGTCTTTTTTTTTCACTCTCTGTCTCTCACACTCTCGCTTGCTCTTTTTCTCTCCCTCCCTCCCTCTCTCTCTCTCCCTCTCCCTTTCCCGTCTCTGTGGTTTGTAAGGTAGGTTGCAGTGTGTGTATATACACAACATCAAGAGCAGGAAAATGGACTCATTAGGGAGACAGGCAGTCATTACCATTCACACTGCACTTCCAGGGAGACAGCGACTATGAGGAGACAGACTGAGGACTGGGGAGCAAGGTAGGCCAGCCAACTTTTATAAAAAAATGAAAAGAAAGAAAAAGAGAGAGAAATTTCCTTCCTCCCCCTCAACACCCCTTTCTTCTTGATACTCCTCTGTTAGCTCATCTCGTGTTGCTTTTTTGTTTATATTTTAGTGATGTAAGTTTGCGAGACCTGTTAGTGGGCTTAGATTTTGGAACATATATAGGCCTGCTTCTCCATAAATGCATGCCCCCCTTCTCACTTATTCAGAGATATGCTTTTTTTATAATTCACTTTAATTACTTTTTATTTTAAATCAGTGAAGGAAACAAATATGTTTGTTTTTCCAACACTAGTTCCAAGTAAATCATTATCTTTCACTCCTTTAAAACAACCTTCTCCGTATGTTAGTGGGTTTCTGCTTTTTCCCCCCCTTTCTGTTTATGCAGTTCCATCTGTCTGTCCATATATCATATACTCCTTGTTTACTGTTGCATTTTTTGGAGGGTTTTTTTTTTTGTTAGTATTTGTAAATGAGTTTTACTGTAATGCCGGCAACCAGAGATTACAGTGACTGCTCTTTGTTTGGTGTATGTAAGTTTAAAGTCCATATTTACTATATATAAAAACAAATTTCAACCTGGTATGTAGGCTTTGCTATTCAGAAAGGTTAAAAATAAAAATAAAAATAATATTTTGGGACTGAATGCATTGTTGTATATGCATTTCTCTCTGATGATATGTTTAAAAATACATTACTTTCAATTTTCTATATAGAAAAAGGTTTTTAATTTTGCTTATTTGTTATATTAAAGCATTCAAACTTTTAAAAGGGCAGTCAGGAACCTTGGTTTCTTCCTTTCCAGCCCCCTCCTTAATATACAGAACTCTTCTCAGCTGATTCTCTCCCTTCTAGCCTTCACTGTGTGTTTTGATCTGTGTTACTGAAGAGAAGAGATACCTTTTATTCTGTCCCAGTATACCTTATATAATTTTTAAAATTCATCTGCTAAGTTGCACATTTTGCAGGCGCTGAAGATGGTTGTAAGTTTATTTTTATTCTACCAAAAAAAGATGAAGTATGTGTATACTTCACAAATTTTTGGAACAGCTTTTCATATGCACTTCCGCCCCCTCCTGTTTTTAAGTCTGTTTAAACTGAACCTTTTAATGGCCTTTTAAGCCTGAATTTGTGTCAGGGCTGCCACAGAATAAAACTTCTACTCTTCTGGTTCTTTAAAAACAACGAGAAAAACTATAAGGGAATTGTGTAAAAGATTCTGAAAAACCATGAGTAATTACTATTCTTTGGAAAATAAATGTTAATCAGTAGAAGTTTAAGTTTTTAATATTTAGTATTTTTAATTTGAGTGTGCTTATATTTAAATGCAGTGAAACACCCCTTATTTTTCAACTGTGATAATCCATTAAAAACAAAAATAAATAAAAAGATATTTTATATTTTTAATTGTATTAGGCCTTTCTTGATATCAGAGGCCTGAAACCTAATTCAGCTTTATAATGGACTTTATTTCCATCATCCATATACTTTCCCCCCCCCAAAGTAAGTGCTTGATTTTCTCAAAAATAAAAGCTATGCAAGGTTTGAGGAAAGAAAGTAGACAAACTGCTCACCTTTATTGAGATTACTACTTCTAGGATGACAAATAATCCAGACTGTTTCTTGGAAAACAGAGCTCCTCCTTGCTTTGATATAAGCATATTTTGAGTGAGTTTTTGCTGTCTTACTCCATTTAGATTAAATGTTTTAGGACTGAGATTATTGGTACAATTCTGTAGCATCTGCCATCCCCACAATATTACTGGATATGGTAATACAACATGACCTTTAACCTTATTCTTCCTATACTTTATGATCACATCATCAGTTGCTTACAAATTCTTCAGTTGAAATATATATTAACTACATGTGTAGTTCTACTCTGAATTTCAAATCTTATAGTATTGATCAGATATGATAAGTTATTAAGAGAGCTCTGATGCAATCATTTAGTATCGTTGAAGTTAGACCACTTGCTAAGTTTTAGCAGTGATTGGAAGTCATTTAACCCAATAGCAAAATGCAATTTAACCGATATTGATATATCTACTGTTTGGGATTAGTTTTTTTCTTGTAGGGATTCTCATGTTTAATTTTTTTTATTGCTATATGTAATAAATACAAAATGAACCACCTTTTACACCCCATTAAAAAGTAAAATATATTATTTGAATGCAAGCTATGGATGAGGAATATATTTTGTTACAGAAAGCTAAGTTGTATTTGAAAATTGTAATATTTTCTGAGTTACAATTTTTTTTTAAAGTTGCCATTATGAAAAGTGAATTTGCCAATAAAATACTGATATGTTTATCCAAAATATTCTTCCAAAATTTGTAAACAGAGAATTTGATTGTGAAGAACTTGCAGGAATGGCTAAATGCTTTAATTAGGAAGGGAAGAAGTACTTTTGTAAAAGATTGGAAATTCTTTATAAACTTTGTGCTGAAAATGGATTTGCAGTTTGGCCAATTAATAAGGCTATTAGTTTGGGAAAAGGAGAACCATGTTACATAATTTAGAAGGGAAAATGGTTTTAGGTATGCCTATACTTGCTTTAAAGAAGATTGTAAGGTTATTTTTTTTATATATTTTTTTTATTTTTCTTCGCTTTTAATTGTTTTTAACAGTTTTTAATGTCTTTTTTTTCTTATATGTTTATCTTTGTAAAAAACTTCCCTACAGTTTCTTATTAATTAACAGATATTAAGTTTGATAATTTACACAAAGAAATGAAGAATGTTTTGTTATGAACAGTATAGCAGTAACTCAAAATAATCTGGCTATTATGAATTATGCACCTAGAAACTCTTTGAAATTCCTTCCCATATAAGATTAGAGCATCCTATGGTACGATTGGTTCAGTCACAGCATGCTTTATTTTAGCATTGGAACTGACAGTTATCTAACACACCCACATGAGGAAGTGCTCTGAAGTAGTTATTTCATGCCTTGCCATGCCCTGTAGCTAAAATAATTTGGGTTTACTGATTATGTGTATGCATATGTGTATATGTATATATATGCATATGCATATGTACATGTATATATGTATATTCATATTCATTTTCACATTCACATTCACATTCATATTCTTCTTAAATTTGAGAGTTTGATTGCTATGTATTTTCTAGTAAGGTCAGAATATAGAGATACCAAATGGTAAGATTTAGTCAACAAAATTTTTAAATTTTTATTTTGGCTGAATTTGACCAAAATACAGTTTATTGACGTCACTGGACTTTGGTTAATGTTTCAGAAAAAAATAAAGCCTGTTTATTTTGATGAAGTTGATAGTTTTGAACTTTTTGGGAATTGCTCTATAAAATTACTGCAAATATTAAAATGTCTTTCATATTTATATCCCATTTCAGCTTTAACTTCCAAGTAAATAGCTGTGCAGCAGTTATAAAAATGAGAATCTCTATGTTAGAATTTTAAATCACTTTAAAATAACTTTACCACATCTCCATTCCTTAAGGTATTACAGTTTGCATGAAGTGTAATACGTTTTGTCTATAATAAAAGATATTTAAATGACCTGTCTTGATGAATGTTATACTTAAATGATGATATAGAATTATTATATATTGTGACAAAGATATTCCAAAGGTAAGGAGCTTCAGCATATGAATAATTCATATTTTATACAAAATTATTCAGTTGGTTTTTGAAAAGTAGATGTTTTTTGTTATTTTAAAAATATTTAATTGGAGACTATTTTCTTGTAACTAGCAAGTTCTCTCCCTGTGTAGACTTGGCAATACAGCTGCTGCAGCTAGAGAGAAACAATAGTAACAAAAGTGAAACTGATTTCAGCTAAAATGCTTATCCAGCTCAAGCAGTAACAGATTAAACAAATGAAAACAGTTAAAAAAAATCATCACTAATAAACTAAAGTTTTCTTAGAGAGTTGTGTTGCCGAAATAAATTGTTTATGCCACATTTTACCAATTTTATATCAGCAAAAGTTTCTTTTTTGAGTTTGGGCCAGATTGTAGTGTGCACGAGTATTTTGTTACTCAAATTTTTGAAGTTTCAAGTACCGTAATATAAAATCAATATAGTACTGCTGCAAACAACAATATCAAAACAAGATGAGTATAAATGAACTATGCCACAAATTATATTTTTCAGTGTAACTGCTTTGGTCTCCTAATAGGAATTGGTTTTTTTAATCAGGATTCAGACTAAAGTGAAGAATTTTATGGAAACAATTTTAACTATAAATTTGCTCTAGAATAGTTATAGCAATAAAAAGAATGGATATTTCTAAATTTCATTAGGCACAATTATGAATAACATCTAACCTGGTGCTTTTGGTATGGGTTACTTCAAAATATAATTATGCTAGTCTGTATGTCACTGAAATAGGCTCCTATGAATTATCTTTCATCTAGATTGCATTCAAGAATGAGGCTAGAATTGAGGGGGGAGATTCTATTTTATGAATTCTGTCATTTTTATTTTGAGTTGGCTGTCACATAAATTTTAGCCATGTTTCTTTAAAAAAGGGAAGATTGTTTTGTTGCTTTTACCTTTGTTATTTTCAATTCTGTAATATTATATTTTATGTTCTAATAGTACTTCATTGCAGTGTGTATGTGATGTGATGAAATGGATTTTTACCTTTGCCTCTAGATCTCTATTTACAATTTAATTCAAGTTTTAGAAAATCATCTGCTATAATTTTCTTTAAGTTGTAAACAGTGTAAGGCTGAATTCAATACAATAAGGAATTAATTTCATATTTAGCATAGTTGCTAATCTGAAGTAAAACAAGCCACATTATGATTTAGCATATGAAGAACTAGGCCACAATATTAAATCATAATGTAGTTTGTTGGTTTGATTTAGCATACAGGTAGTCCTTGACTTACGACCACAATTGAAAGTAAAATTTCTGTTGCTAAGCAAGACAGTTGTTAAGCGAGTTTTGTCCATTTTACGACCTGTCTTGCCATTATTAAATGAATCACTGCAGTTGTTAATTTTGTAAAGTGAATCTGGCTTTCTCATTTACTTTGTTTGTCAGAAGGTCACAAAATCCCATAACCCCACGAAATGACATTGCAACAGTAACAAATATGAGCCAGTTGCCAAATGTTTGAATTTAGATCACATGACCATGGGGATGCTGCAACAATTGTAAGTGTGAAAAAAGGTCATAGGTCACTTTTTGCAGTGATGTTGTAACTTCTAATAGTCACTAAACAAAAAGTTGTAAGTCGAGTACTATATGTATTATGGAATTACTACAATTGCAGTGAATTACTTAATCATGCTTAAAGGATTAACATGTGTGAAGATAGTATATAGTATCTAATTTAACTAGTAAATTTAAATGAGAGTTTCAATCTCTGGAACATAATTTTGTAATAGTATAGTTGTAGGGTTTATCCTTCTGTAAATTTCTACCTTCATGCAAAATCTCTGCTTTCCCCCCCTTCATATAATGAGTTTCTGTTCTTATAAGTTAGTGTTAATTATGGCTATAGTCAGATAATAGGATTCCACAAACTTGGTGTCAATTCATTTGAGGCAACTGTAATTGGCTTGTATGCATTATAGTTAGTACTATTAACATGAAACCTTGTTTATAGAATACCCTGCAATCAAATAGAAATTTGACAAAATGAGAAGGAATAAGCTTACATGCTTTAGAAATTGGGACTTTATATCTGAATGGAAAGAATATATCACTGGAATCATATGTTTGTTTTTGATCTATACTAAGGCTAGTCATCATGACATACATCTGTGACAGAAAATTATTTGCATTCTAGTCAATATGGATTGTTTTTTATTGTTTTTGCTCAAATTGTAGTCTTTCTACATTTTACATGGAGTAAAAGGAATCTTAACACATGTTTCTCCTGCCAACCTTGATGAGACAAGTAGATATAATCATGAATAGCTGGTCCCTCAGATAATTTGACTCCATACCATGTAAGACTTTTAAAGGTCAGAACCAGCACCTTGAATCATATCCAGAAACAAGCTGGCTAATAAAAAAAAATGCAATGTGTGTCATCTTATGAGCACATATAACTTCCTATGTTGTTGAATTTTTCCCCACTTGAAGGTTCTGTGTACTCTTAAAGCCAGCCCCTTGTAGAGGCATTACAATAGTCTATACAGGAGTTGATTGGGCATGAGTTGAACTGTGAGAAGAGCTTCATGTTCCAGGAAGTGGTGCAGTTGGCATAAAACGCAAAGTTGTGCAAAGGCCTTCCTGCCAGTGACTGCAACCTGCTCCTTGTCTGGGGCAGTGCCATCCCATCCAGTGCCAAAGATAATAAAGTCCCAGATCTGGAAGGCCTTAATCCAAAGACACTCTCTAGAGGTTAAGTTGAAGCCTATTCCCTACAGATTTCAAGCCAGGATGTCCATAGTTCAATTCACTAGGGATGGAAAAATATAGAATATAATTAGCATAGTGATGAATTATTTATTTATTTATTGAAATTTATATTGCCCCCTATTTGCACATAGTGACTCAAGGCAGCTTACAAGAATATAAAAACCTCATATAAAAAACAATAAAATTTAATAAAAGGGAGAATCATATAATAAAATAATAAAATAATGAGTTGCATGATCTCGCTCAGTGGTTTTATGTAGATGTTACACAAGAGTGAAAAGAGCCCCAAAGTCTGCTATACCCAATAGTAAGGCTCAGAGGCATGATCCTCATTCCTGATCAATACCGACTGAGTAGGGAAGACAAACAGCACAATACTCTGCCACCCATTCCCAGTCCTTGGAGCTGATCTAGAAGGATACTATGGTTGATTGTATCTAATGCTGCAAAGAGGTCAAGTAGAGCAGGATGGCTGAACTGGCCCCATGCCGCTTCTGCCAGATATCAAAAAGTGTGACCAGTGCCACTTCCATCCGATGTTCAGGCCTGAATCCTGACTGATTCAAATAATCCACTTCATCTAAGATATGAAGTTACTGTGCAGTCACCTTTTCCACAACCTTTCCCCCAAAAGAAGATTAAACACTGGACAAAAGCTGTCTAGTATGGTAGGATTTAGTAATGGCTTCTTGAGAAGGGGGTGAACCAACACCTCCTTAAGAAATGAAGGAACCAACTGATCTCTCAAGGATGAATTACTACCAGAATTCAGCCACTTATGTGCCCCCCCGGTGGCCATATATCTAAGGACCAGATGACTAAGCTGAACTCAGAGTCATAAGGGCCATGTCTACTTTCTATGGTTTATCAACTGTTCCCATATTACAGGGCAACATTCTGTCTCAGCCATCTCCACTGGACCTGTAATTGGGAACAAATTCAAGTGATTTTTGCCTAACAGACACTAAAATATTTTCTGCCTGGCTTTGCAGATGAATCTACAAGTTCCCTTGTCTCAAAAGGCATAGGTAATCTGAAACAAGGTTGCTGGACAGCAATCTAGATGCACAAAGTGAGTGGGAGTATTGTAGCTTTGTAGCCCTTAGCGTCCAAAAGTAGGCCTTAATAGCAATTCTTACCATTACAGTATTCGGTACAGTTCATCCTTCATTGACCTCCATCTATTCTGTAGATGTCTCTTCTCCCATTTCATTTCTTTCAGCTCCTTCGTAAATCATGGAGAGCAACAGGATCCATGGGGATGGTGAGGTTGCATGGGTTGCAGTGTGATTCAAGGCCACAGATGTCCTCTCTTTCCAAGAAGAAACTAATGGCTTCGTCAGATGATATAGTAGATTCTTAGGAACAACCCCCAGCTCTCTCCAGAACCCTTTGTAGATCCATCAGTCCAGCAGTGGTGGACCAATTTAATTGGAATAGGAGACAGTCCAGAGGATTTTGTGGTTACTGAAGCATGATCTGATTATGAGAAGGGAGTCACAGATAGCTCCCAAATTTTGTACAATATGTAATTAATATAATTTGAATAGAGAAATAAATTTTAAGTCCAGTTCCTTGCTTGTCAGAATAGCCAAGATATAACCCTCCCATTTTTTCTCTTTATTCTTCCTAGCATCTTAAAACAGTATTTAATTATAGACTTGTAATGAAGTCTAATATTAAATTTAAATATAAACATATTGCAGTATATTTGAACTGTAATATGCTATGTTAAAGTAAAATATTTGTATATGATTCCTATGAGAAAATGTAAATGTATTCTGCAAATACATTTGCTTTTGAGATAGTTCTCCCAATCTGTTGCTGCCTTGGATAATAATCTCATAATTCCCTATATATAGTATTTTATATGTTTTAAACGCTCTCACCTCTAGTTGGTAACTCTTTTTTAAGGCCAAGATAATTCATGGAAATTTATTTTCTGGATTTGATTTGCAATGCCAATTGCATTGAATTCAGTAGACTTTACTTTCAAATGCATAATATTGTATTGTGAATCCTTGTGGGAAACACTTTTTACTTTGGAGGTATTTGTACAGCATAAATAGTGATTATATAAGTATTTGTTGATCATTTTTCATATTAATATTGGACTATTGGACTGTGATTTTGACTGATTTGATGACATAAACTTTCGTCTAAGGATAATGTAACCCAAGGATGGAAAATGCCAGTGTGACCTCTAGACATTGAAATTATTATCAATTGAAATTTCCTGTTTAACAAATCCCTCTTTAAAGAAAAAAAAATCCAGGTCTGTTAGTGTCACTGTATCACTGCTCGTAGACTCTGCAATCCCCAGAGGTTAAAATAATCAATGGAAAGTTCACCGTCCCATTTTCCACAATGCTACCAAATACGTGATTTGGGTGCTGGGCCTGGCTCATAATCATGATTTCTCTGAAAGAGGTAACAACGTCAATACCATTAAACTTCCTTTGCCAGCTTTCCACAAGCAAAGTCAATGGGAAACTTGGCAGGGAAAGTCACAAGTTTCCCCTGTATGATGCTTTTGCCTGGAGTCTATGCCAGCCTTTCCCAGCCTCCCTTGAGTCGCATGCAGCCTGCACTGGACCTCCCAAACATTTCAAGCCTCCCTAAACTTATACGTTTACTGTTCCAGGCCTCCTTCAACTCACGAGTGGTCTGCACCAGGCCTCCCAGTGCTTTCCTTGGCCTTCCTTTATGCGTCCTGACCTCCTCGCCTCATGCAGAGTTAGCTCTTAGGTTAAAGAGGAAACATTCTGTACCTTTTGTGAAAAACTCTTTCTTTCAAAATGAAATTTAAATGCTTTTTTAAAAGTAAATGTTTACATGCGCAAGACTATGGTACCAAATTTTAAGTACCGGTATTTTTTTTTTAAATTTTTTTTTGTCATATTTCCTCCCTAAAAAAGTATTAATTGCAAAAAATAAAGGAGAATATTGATGTATTTAGGGATTGCTTTAAAAAAAAAAGCTTTTCAAAGTCACCTATGGCAATGGTTTAATCCCAAATTGCCAAATGCCTATGTGCAGAAAAAAGCTGAGGAGATTGCTATGGTTGCTATGTGTGTGAGTATTGATGCAGTTTTCTACGATTGGAAGCTATGAACTGGAGGAGGACAGTGTGAATGAGAAAGAGATTGAGCAAGAAGTTAGAGCAAGTAGATTCATCAAGGTTAAAACAGTAGAAGAACATATGGCAGGACATGGGAGGCTGCCCACGGAGTTGACAGGGCCAGTGGTTTAATCCCACCTTACCTTCCAGATCTTAAAATTCATCCCTAAAGCCAGGTGTTTTTATTATTATTAATGGCCTTGTACTCTGACTTATACTGAATGCCAAGTTCATTTATAATGGGACCATTGTCAGCAATGATTAGATTGTAGAAAAAGCACTCGATCTACCTTGTATAAAGATCTGGTTGGGCCTAGTGGAACGAATTCCTCTTGACAGGTTTGTCAACCTGACTTCTGAGATTGATACCAACCACTACCTCATGGCAGGGTGCCAATTGTAACCTTTGACATTGTAATGGTTTCTAGAAGCTCTGCTCCTCAGGTGATTGTATATGAGACCCTTGCCTGATGTGGGTCTCATCAGCTGAACAGTTAAGCTTGTCATTGACATACTAGTCCATTTGATATTGCAGCAGCACATCTATATGACCTGTTAGATTCTGTCACAGGGTTGGCAATGTTCTAGGCCCTTCAATTTGTCCATTGATGGTCTGGAATTTGGACTTCAAAGCAATCATAGGCATATCTCAAATTATCAAGAACCAGATACATTCTGGAAAAAGGAGTGTCACATGGTAGATCTGTGTGAAGTGTTGTGGCAGTTGCAGAATGACCTGGGAATGGGTATTATGATTCAACCTTTTCCTTGGTTCCTGTCTTATGTAGTTATCTGGAATTAGAGCCTATAACTTCTGAAGAAATGGACAAGATCCTTGAGATAATTAACTCAATAACCTTCGTATTTAATTCATGCCTCTTACTGGCAAAAAAGCTGGGAGTGTGTGATGTGCAATTGGTATTGTTGGCGTTCCTGCCTTTAAAGAGGTTAGTAGTATGCCCCCCCCCCCCGAACCCTAATTCTTTGCTGGAGCTAATTGCTATGGATATTTTTTTGCAGTCCCCTTTTAATGGATGATCGATGAGAAGGTAGTTGAAGAATAGAATGGGAATGGGAATAGAATAGAATGGAATTCTTTATTGGCCAAGTGTGATTGGACACACAAGGAATTTGTCTTAGATGTATATGCTCTCAGTGTACATAAGGAGAATAAAATACATTCATCAATACAACACTTAGTTATAGTCAAGGTTACTAATAAACTATCAAATCGTACTAGGAAACAAATAAAAACAATATATTTGAAGATACAAGCAACATGTTTACTGTACTAAGTGGTAAGAGATAGATACTAGTAATGCAGAGAAGAAGAATAGTGATATAGTCTTAGTAAAGTTTTTGACAGTGCTGTGGGAATTAGTTGTTAAGCAGAATGATGGCATTCGGGAAAAAACTGCCCTTGTGTCTAGTTGTTTTGGTGTGCAGTACACTATAGCGTCTTTTTGAGCATAGAGTTTGTGCAGAAAGAACATTCTTTGTTCAACTTTTTTGATATTAGGTGTCCCTTTTAAGTCTTGAGATATGATACCGTAGAACCTAAAAACTTGAAGGACACTATGGTTGATACTGTGTTGTCTAGTTTTTTAAGAGGTGGTAGTATAGGAGGTTTTCTTCTAAAATCCACCAGCATTTTTACAGTTTTGAGTGTATTTAGT
>JANHFT010004381.1:33665-50665 GCA_032467955.1 Pseudoxenodon macrops | reverse complement strand
GGGGCTCCTGTGCTAATTGTGCAGATATCTGATGTGATTTTGCCTAGCTTCACCTGCTGCTTCCTGTCTGTTAGGAATAATGGCTTCAGAAGTATGTATTGGAGGATATGGATTATCTAAATTCTTTTCTCTGAGGTTTCAGACCAGAAAATATTATTGAAAGATCATTAGTTGCACTTAATACCATTTGCCAGAGCCAGAATGGCGATGGTGTAACCATCCTAGTTCTTCTTGATCACTCTTATCAGTCTGGAAGGTCTGTGGGGCTAGACCCTCCAGACTGATGTTTTGTTGGTTGATGTCTTGTTGGTTCTCCTTTCTGTTTTGTCATTTTCAGTCATTGTTTTTGGGAAGGAAAGATCAAGCCAGATTCTAATCTCAAGTGCTTCAAAATTTTATGCTTTCACCCTTCATAAGGCAACTGGGTGAGGTCATCTTGTCAGTTTGCACTCCTCTCTTTTAGTATGCTGATTAGCTTGTAGAGTGTCCCTGGGCTGACCAAATGATGCTGGCAAAGTCCTGTCTCAGTGTCTCGACATGTCTGGGTCTGGATAGGCTCAAACCAATAAATTATGCATTATAGTACGGCAAGATCTGTCATTATTATACATGGACTCTTTTTAATACATTTGTTATTCCAGAAGCTTTAGAACATTGACAACATGGATTTAATCCACACAAAACATCATAGAAGTAAAGACCCTAGGATGATGGGAAATGTCCACAAATATCATCAACCAATTTCATTGATCAGAAGCCATACCCAGAAATGGCCTGTTAAACGAGACATTTGATTTACGTAGCATAACTTTTCTGTTCTTGTACTTTCAAAGTCACAATAACAATATACTATTATAGCTGAAAATTCTTATTTATATTGGATCACTTATAAAAGAGTATCCGTTTTCAGATTGTATGAAAATTTAAACTTTACAGTCAGAATAAATAACCCAAGGTTATTGTAAAATATGGTTTAAAATATCTCTCAGATGGCAGTGCTATTTTGTACTTCAGTTGCATGCTCTATTTATTTATTTATATTCTATTTGTATCCCATCTTTATTGTTTTTTTACAAGTAACTCAAGGTGATGAACATATCCAACACACCTTCCTTCTCCTATTTTCTCAACCCTGTGAGGTGGGTTGGGGCTGAGAGAATGTGACTGGCCCAAAGTAATCTAGTTGACTTTCATTCCTAAAGGGGGATTTGAACTCACAGTCTCCAGCTTTCCAGCCAGGTGCTTTAACTTCTAAACCAAACTGGCTCTTTTTTACACAGCCTTTCATGCATGTATAGAATCTATGGTGGAGTTCTCAAAATGGAGATTGGAAAAAGCTATCATTTTACTTTTCTATTTTACAGTTCCTGTGTTGACTAAAAAAAGTGGATTAGTCAGAAGGAAGCTTTTCTCCCTCTTGAAAGCAGAGTTTTTTGATAAGGTAGGCTTTTTGACCTAGAAGATGTACAGTATATAGTAATTGCTGGAAGCAATAGATAACTCTTAAAAAAACAGTTGGTTGAAGCCCAAGTAATCTGTTTTGTAACTTCCAGCATTTCATTTGTACTGTATCTATATATTTTTGTCTTTTTCCTCTTTTGTCTTCCTGGCAGCTTCTTAATGCTTCAGAGCTTAGTTCAATTTAACATAAAGTGTTATATCTATTTTGTTCAGATTTTTAAGGTAGTAAAGTTTCCTAAATAAGCTGGTTCTTTCTCTGACATACAGATTTCAAACGATTTGTCCTATGAACCAGTACAGTTTGGCCTAAAATGTTTAACTGCTGTGAAGGCAGCTGCTCCTGTGTCTTTTCAGAAGTCTGTAGTGTTTTTTTCCACAGTATGTTCAGCTGAATCATAACTATTATGTAAGAAAAAGTCTAGTTTTCCTTACCAACGTAAGGACTTTATTAAGTTTTCTTTTAGCTTGTTCCCAGTTAAATCTTTTGTTTTCTTGCCATAGGGTTTAATTTTGTTTGATCTGATTTTTTTTTAATATAAAAATGGTGGGAGGATATTCCTTTGTTCATCAGATAGTTTAATCAATTATTTATATAGTAGTGAGGCTTGATTTATTTCATTGGAATTTACTAGAAATGTGATTCTTATATTTGAGCACAAGAATATATGCTGCAAATACAGGGATTACAAGTTTTTCTTTTAAAAACTGTGGTAGCTTCCTGTAAATGAAATATATAGTTTGGATCATAAAGATATACAGGAGGAAGATAGGGCTTTTAAATGCTATAGTGGTAATCTTAATAAATAAGGAATAAGTCTTCAAATGTCTGAAATTATTTCTATTTGAGATTGAAGATTGCTATTAGGAATCAGTACTGTACTTCCAGTTCTAGGTTATACGAATTAGAAACACTAAAACAAAACTGAAAATTTCTGAAATGAGAAGTAAATGAACTCTAGGAATCTATGTTAATGTTTTGCAGTGAAAATAAAACAACCTTCCACTTGTTTTTTAGAAATATTTATTGAAATAACCTATATTTTGTTTTGTTACTAACCCTGAAGAAAGGTTTTACTTCTGATATAGTTTAATAGATAGGATTATTAAACAAGTTTTGCTTTGTATCTGTTCCTGCTAAATGTTAACAGAATCTCATGACTCTGTTTTAAAGCTATAAAAATGAAGAAAAATAGAGTTAACTAACTGGCTATTCAGTCTTTGTATTATTATTTTTCACTAATAAATTATTTTAACATAATTAAACAAAATTACAGGCAATCTTCAAAATTAAACTATTTGGATTAGATACCAATATCTATATTCTTCTGTAATTGTTTTGTAATTTTGTAGTTTAATATTCTTGATATTGATCAACATCAAGAAATCTTACACAAAGGGAATGTAAGTGTTCTAACACAGTTAGTCAGATGTCTCTGGGATTAAAATTAATTACTGTTGTCACTACTCAGACATTTTTACAGTGCTGATTTTACAGTCATAGACTGCATAAACTATTGTTCTCCCAAAATGTTTAATCCTACTGAGGGTGGTATCTCATTCATCTCCTAACCAGGCCTGATCCTGCTTACTTTTTTTAATATCACCCAAGTACATTATGATGGAATGTTTGGAAGTAGATCCAAGAGAACCCATCTTATTTCTAAATAAAATTGATACATTTGAACTGCAGAATACAATTGCATAGTACAAATTCAAGTGACAATGAATTCCGAATCATTGGTGAAAAGCCTGCATTGTAGAAATTACATTGATTCTTTTCCAACTTGTTTTTCTAGGTTTCTCAAAAGTAGTTTATGATTATCTCCACTTACAAATAAAAAATAATATCATTTAATAATACAATAATTTACATGGAAGAGAAGTTAGGCTTGAAAGGTCTGCCTTTTTAAAAGACTTTCAGACTGGTGATTTTAGACCTGTCATTTTAAAAAGTGTGCATGGAATATTTTTCCAATTCTTTTGGACAGATGCATAGACATAATTTTGTGATATAATATAGTATATAAAGTAAGCAATTAAGTTTTTTGAAATATTATTTGAAATAGCTTAGAGAGTTGTTTTTTAAAATTCAGATTTATTTTTGCTTTTGCTTTAATTTTTCTAACCGTAAGACAATCTCTTGGATTCAAGGGGGGATTTAAGGGAGGTTGTTTTTGTTTCTCATGAACTCACGTTTTTGTATTTCATGAACCAGAAGAACCTCTGTGTAGAGCTAACGTTAGTTAGCACCATATCCATTTTGTTTCATTCAATAATATTTCAACTTAATGGACTCCTGAATTTTCATTAAATTGCAGATTATGTCAGTTGTGGTTATGTATGCTATTTACATAATATTATCCTGGATTTTGCACATTATTTGTATCATGATATCATTTGATTCTTCTTTCACTGTTTGCTTACACAGAGTTAGCATATTGATTCACATCATCAGCTCAAAGACTGGAACATAAAGGAGGCTTGCAAATACCTTTATGGTTGGGAAGTGTACTTTTCTCGAGAATACTTTGCAGAAGATTTTTGACACAAATTCCAACCTGGTTTGAAAATGAGAAAAATGTATTGATTTTTCTTAACCTAATTAGACTTTGTATATCAGGAAAATTATGTTGAAGATTGGTATACATGTCATTGGTTATGTACAAAAGGTAGTGTTCTGAGGATCAGCAAAATATTTATTTTTTTCTTTCCTGACATAGTGAAATCACTGATCTGAGATGATTTGTAGTTTTCCGAAAGGAATTGTTTGCAGTATTTTGAATATGGTCCATCTATTGATATTTATAAATAATTTAAAAATAAAAATAAATCTATTTTATATAAACATCATATAAAGCAGGCTCTCTTGAAAGTCTTATAACTTTGGGGAAAGGATTTGAAATTTAAATAATTGTTCAACCTGCAAGACTTAAATTACTGGATTTCTCTACGGTACAAAATTCTTTTAAAATTAGTTTTAATAAGTGATCAAGAATTAACTCTAAAAGTAATTTATAGAGATGCTTAAAAGTAATTTATAAAGTATAGAAGTACTGCTTAAAATATATTCTGTATTAAAACTTTCCAAATTACTCATTCATCTATAATACTTGTATCCTACCTTCATTTCAAAAGACTCTGCACATAAAACACCAAGGGAAAAACCGTAATAATAATTCCAAATCTATATCAGAGCAACAACAACAACAACAAAAAGCAAAGATATAATTCAAGACAGACATGGATAGTCAATGTGGAACTAAAAACAAATTGAAGATATTGTGCATCAGTTGTAACTGTTCCTGAAGCAGGATGTTGTGGCCAGCAGAGCTGCCAGCAGAGCTGCCAGCAGACTCTGACAGTGAGGAGGTTGGGGAAGAATATAGGCCAGTCCTGGAGTCTGGAAAAGGCTCTGATGAGTGCTCTGCATTGGAGGCAAACATGGGGCCAGGGCTGTCCGACGGTTATCAGCTACCGTCGGAGTCAGAGATAAGTGAGGCAGAAGAACAGCTGGAGCCTGTTCCTGATGTGTGCATGCGCAGAGCTGTCAGGAGAAGGGAACAATTAAGGAATGGGTCAACTCAGGAGTAAAGGCACAAGTGGACATTGAATGGCCCCTCCCATAGGGAATAAATAGGAGCAAAACAGAAGTGGTGTTTGCAGGAGACAATTAGTTCATTTATTAGTGTGAATATTTGCTTCATGCCTCACAGAGACTCCTTGCCAAATATTTCATTGTAGAAGCGTTGCGCCTGGAAGCTATTGGCCTGCCAACTATTCATGGACTGATAAGGTCTGTTGTTGTAATTCACCCTTGAAAGGCTTATTGCTGGGACTTTTCTGTATGTGAATGCTAGGAATTCACATTAGCCAAATAAAAAGGGTTTTTTTCGGGACAAGGAATCTGTTTCATGATTTTGTGAAGCCTAGGTCAGAACACATATCCTGCCCATATACTGCCATGTTCTGATCACCTCATAATTGGTTTATTGCAATGTGCTGGCAGGGAATATAGAAGCACATAAGTCATGTGTGTCCATGTAGCATCACTACTATGCAAAGCTACACTGAAAGATTTATGTGTGCCATTCAATATGTTAGGTCAATATGTTAACTATATAAATCCTTTATAGTTTGGCTGATTTATGTCTGGGACTTTCTATATCCAGTTACCTTTGCTTGTTCCATGAGGTCCAACAAAGATGGTCATGTTTTGAGTTCCTTTTATGAAACAGTTATTTTTTAATGAGAACGTTCTACATTGCAATATCTGTCTTGTGGAAAAATATTATCTCTGAGGTGTGGTGTGCCCTGACTCTACTGGTCTTTTTTAAAGATTTGGTTTATCTCCTGTGGGCAGATAATTGGATGACCCTGTCTATGGTGAAGGATCTTGACTGAACTGTATATTTGTGGCCTCAATTATAGTATTATTCTGTTTCAAATATGTATAATATTTTGTTAGTTTTTGTTTGTAGATGTATGATTCTAAAAAAGTGAAACACTTAGAATTGCATTGTAAATTGGATTGACATATAAATCAAATAAATATACAGGTGCATAACTGCAATACTGTCTGATTCTAGTTCATGTCATAATTATTTTAGAAGTAGACTTTCACTACTTACATGCTCCTTTATTCATTATTTCTTGCTGGCTGGAGAGCAGAGGTGGGTTCCTACTGGTTCAGACTGGTTCTACCGAGTAGGTAGTAGGCAGCTGGTGACGTCATGGAGCTTGTTCTGGTCTGTGGATGCCGCCATCTTCTTCTTTTTTTAATTTGTTTTTTTGGGGGAAATGTTTTTTGAATTTTTTTCTTTTTTTTTTCTTCTGCATATGCGCAGAAGCTGAGTTTCTGGCACAGCACATGCGTCACCATCTTGTTTTCGGCCTTTTTTTGGGGGGGAATTTTTTGGATTTTGTTTTACTGCACATGTGTGCCCACGAGACACCCATGCACCACCCATGTGGCGCAGGAGACAGCAAATCGGTGGCGAGGTAAGTTAGAACCCACCCTGATGGAGAGCACAGATTAAAGCAAAAAACAAGGGTAAGGAAATCAGAGCAATTTGAAAAAGACCAATTGAAAACCATAAGAAGCAATTTTCTAACTTTATTTCACAATGGTTTTATTTTTATGATAAGATGTAGGCATACCTCATACATCAGGGTTGAAATGAGAAGTTCTTGGTGTTCTCTGGGCTTGTTTTTTTTTTTTTTTTTGGTAGATGTTTCATTATCCAAACTAGGTAACATAATCAGTGCTATTTTATTTTGATTATTAGAAAATGTCCTGCTTGCCAAAAACTCAGCTATAATACTGATAAGAGGACTTTCTTTTATGTAGCCTGTGGGATATGGAATGGTGTCCCTGTGGATATGATTTCATTCACTCTGGTAAAATATGTATTTTTGCCACAAGTTTCAATTGTTAACAGATTGTAATCTGGATACTGTTTTTTCATCTTTTATTGTATAAAGTTACTGTCACAATTTTTATTTTGTAATTTGTTTCAATTATTTTGAGAAGTGTTGACTGCTAATTTTAGGAAAAAATGGTTCTTAACAGTTCAAGGAAAGGTTATGAGTAGATTCTTTTACATTGAGAAATAGAAACTGACATGGAATGCCAGTCAATTATGTATGTGTATATTTCCTGCTGGTTAGCATATGACAGCACTTAACTAACCTTAGATTTTCTTGAAATTTTGAACAGGTTCGGACCTAGTTAAAATTTGGATGGGAGATTTGTTAGAAAAATTAAGCCTTTAGGATGTCCTCTGAAAAATATTTGGAAGAGAGTAGTGTAGAGAGCAAACTATTTCCCTCCCCTCCTCTCGCCTCCCTTCCCACATTAGAAAACATGATGCTTTTTCCATTTGTGTCCATCTGTACAGTATAGCAAGGTATCAGGTTACTATCTGTGTACACATGAAATTAGCTAATTGGTGTTAGCAGCAATATTTTCACATGTTTTATAAGCAGAGTGCAGCAAGGTATATAAATGTAGATATGATCCAGACACACACACACACACATACATACACACAAGCCTGTAACTGCTCATGCATAGAGGCTCAGAAGTAATTAATGTTAATAAGATTTTAATGTGCTTGTGAGATCATAATGAGAAGAAATGAATGCTCTGATTAGAAAAAGGTAACTGTGAGCGTGTTTTAGATTAGACAAGATTTCCTTTTTTTTCTTTTTAATAAACTGCAATTTTAGAAGTTGTTTGTGATTGCACAAGTTTATTTTTATTTTCAAATTAGAGGTCTGTTTAGCCATTTGAATGATTATTCAAATAAATAGGCAAGCCCTTGATCAGACAGAACCATGTAGAATTCTATATTTGTAAAACAGTATTTATACGAGGATAGGCTCGGCTCGTTGGTTTTGCATAGTATTTGTTTTTATGTTTTAAACCAACATTATAAGTTAATTCTAGAAAGAATTGTAATTTTTAGCTACAATCTGTATCCATTACAAAAAATAAACAGAATTGTCCAATTATGTATTTATAATTCTCAGTTAATTGTCTGGCATTTATTTTAATTATACAGCAAAATAGATGTTAACTATGTTATTAATTCAAATATTTTAAAAACATTTACATCTATGTGTGGTAAAGAGTCAAAGAAACTAGTATCTTTCCTTTTTGGTTGTGCTGGTTCTGAAGGTATAAGTGTATTTAATATCTCATACAAACTGTAGGGCTTGATCACTGAACCAATCATTCAGTTTATTATGAACACAATATTTGCTTTTCATTTTCGTGGTGGTCATTCAGAAAAAAGCCTGAAGAGTTCTGAAGTAATAAAAACATTCTAGGTTTAAATACACACAGAAACAAAGAATTGTAGTACTTCAGTAGGTTGCTTGATAGTTTTGTTCATTTGCTAGTAGAGCAGATAAATTGTTTAAAAAACAGATATGCAAATGAAAAAAGATATATCTTTAATTTTTTTTAACACAAATCAACTTATAAGTCTTTCAACTACTATATCCATAAATCATCTGATCTTTAAAAAGTGTTCAGACAACTTTCCATTAAGTTTTCAGACTTGAGTTATTTTGGAGAACTAGAAAATAATACTCCACCCAATTCATCCTGCTTAATTGCTTAATTACATAGTGTGCATCATTGAGTATTAGTACAAAGCATGATTGGAGTACAAGTGACCACAATTAAAGTAATTAGTGCAGCACCAGCTTTTGAATAAATTATTTCAATCTCTAGAGTATTTTTGTGAATGTGTTGTTTTCTTTAAAAAAATCTAAAAACATTTGCTACTATTTTTAAAATTAAAGAAATATCCTGAGTGTGTGCATCAGTCTACTGTGTACATCTCCTGTTCGATGGCTACATCACAGTGGTCTGCAAGAGAAACTTTAAATACAGATTCTAGCTCGAATAGAAGAGCATGGGCATGTTTGGGGAAGAACTGATGTTTTGTTTTGTTTACGGATACTCACCAAAATATACCTGTACCTTTTCAAGGTGTCCTGTCCTGACCCACAGAAATCAAAGGCACAAAGCTAATTGTTATATATTTACTAAAAAGGTTTTAAAACCTAATAACAAAAAGGTTGAATTAACAAGAACTCCTTAGGCAGCTAAGGAGTTGAAGAACACGATGGTGAGTTAAATGGAGAATTGTCAGAAATGGAACTGTGCAGCATGTGGGTCCACTTATATATGATTGCATGATCCTTATTGGTTCCTTTGACGGAGTAGGATTCTTTCTGTCCAGTAGTGTTGCTGAGTACCTTTTTTCAGCCTTCCTCTTCTTGCGGCAACTCCTTGTAGTAGGGGGAGATGTTAGCTCCTCTTTGTCTTTTAAGGCAAGCGATAGCTGCCTCTCCTGGTTGCTAGGTAGCACTGCTTTTTCTGTGTGCAACTCTTCCAGCTGAATCTCCTCATGATGATGGGTCCTCTTCATATTCCAAATCTGACTGTTCAAGATATAGGGAATGCTTCAGTTGGCACAAGTATGACTAAGTTGACAACCTAATTTATATCTTTTCAGTTTTACAAAAAACTGGTTATGTAAAATGCTATATTGACCTAGGTCATACTGATTGGTATAAAATAATCACCCACAGAATGAATGTAAAGTGGAAATAAGAGAAGAAGATATATGCAAACTGCTTAGAATTTATGTTAGATTTGATACAGAAGAGTAAGAATTTAAACTGGTGGGAGGTTTGAAAAAAGATGATTTGTAAAAGCTGAAGTGAAAAATCCTGTGAATAAAAAAAATGCATATAGCCAGAGGTGGTTGTGTTAATGCTTCTTTGGCTTCTCTCATTACAATTAAGTTTTCATTATACAGATTCTAGACAAATGTCATGTACCACTGAGATATTAAGATTCCAGAGCCATTTCTAAAGCTCTGGATTTCCACTTATTTTTAGTTAGATACATAATCTTGAAATGGAACAATAGTAATGATAAGACTTTAGTGAAAATCATTTTCAAGAACATAAATAAGTGAAAAAAGAATGGGCCAAAATTTCTAGATACTGTTGTGAGATTACCTCTTACAAGAAGCATTTGGTTGCAGTTATTGTAGTTACAAGTGATTCATCCATTTATTGAATGGTTTTCATTCTGGTATCTAGTAACACGTACAAAAATGTATGTTAATTTACTTTATAAAAACAATCATTGTAATTTGTTCAATTTCAGATTTACTTAAGATGGATTCACATGAAGCCCTAGTAACAGTCAGTGTAAAAGATACACAAAATTTAGAAAACTGAAAGGGAATAAATACTTTTTCACAAAATTCTCCATTTTTCTTCTTTGTCATTTTCTTCCTCTGTTCATTTTTGTGGCACATAATGTTTTTCCTTAGTGCCACGACTACATATCTAGCAGTATTGGCTGTCTCTGAATAATGGCTGTGAATTATTCTGCTGTACTAGATGACATCCTGAGTTGGCTTGCATTTGTTGGCACAAGGCAACCAGTTCTGTTACTTTGCTGCTGCAGCTTTATTATTATTAATATTTATTATTTCTGTTATTGAAATATTCATGTGCCATGCATTTTGCAAACTGACTTTTAAAGAAAATCCCTGGCTTGAAAGTCAAATTTATGATAGAAGTAATGTTTTACATTTATGAAGTCCGAGTATAAAAGCCAGTTTTTTCCTCTTGTGTACATTAGAGCATTTAGTTCCTTTTTTCCTCTAACACAAATGTGCTGTGTAATGAAAATTAGGTTATATAATTTCTAAAAAGGAAAGTAGGGGAAAAATTATGCAGAATCCAAAGCAATCAGCTATTGATCTGGATGAAAAAGTTCATAGACTTCTTTTCGCTTTCCAAAGCCCAGAATATTTTAGTTCTCAAGGCTCACCATTTTAAACCCTGTAAACACTTAATAAATGTCAAAATTTTCCATAAGGCAAATAGTCATGCTATCCAGATTGCACTGTATAATTAAGGGAAACACGAAGGCTGATTGCCACATAAAACTGGGATAAAACATATCCCATAGTGTGCATAAGCCTATAGTTTTAAAAAAGAAAGGAAATACAGCTATTCAGATCCTCTTTCAAAAACAAACTTTTTGGAGATAGTTCATAGTGTAAATGTTGCTATATTACAAATGCAATGCTTCCTTGCCCAGCTCTTTGTTTTAGAAACTGGGAAAGTTAATTCGGTTTGGTGAACTGCATATAAGCATACGAAAATATTTCTGATTATCAAATGTGGGTTCACTATTTTTCATTGAAGGCAGATTAGAGGTTTTCTCTCTACTCAGGTAGATCTAGCAGAATTCTCAATAAAAAATCTATTAACAACTTGAATATTTTTCTATATGTTTGTTTACTTTTTGTAATCACTCTCTCTTTCCACTTCCACCCCTCAATAATTATTGACCTCTTGAACACCATGAATATCAACAGGAAGGAAAGAAGAAAAATATCCAATCTTTTTATGATTGATGGAATAATATTTTTGAGTTGTTTATACTCTGTTTAACCCTATTGTATTTCTATTACATTAGTAAACTTATATTAATTTTCTTAGAAATATAACAGAAACTGAAGATAATAGTGCTGTAATGTATGCATGCATCATAAAATGCATGTTTAATTCATTAAACTTTTAATTGGAGGATCGAGCTGGACAAAGTCTCACTGAATTGAATGAAGCTTGCTTCTAAGATATAAATTGTACAGTAATTGGATGACAATCCTCATATATTTCTCTCTTGTAGCATGAGAGTGTTTCATTGAGATTGTTGCTAAATATTGCTAAATGTTGCTAAATAAAGCCTAATTTCAGTTAATTATAAAAAGTTTAACATATTATTGTAAAATTACATTTGAGCTCTGGCATTCAATTCATGTCATTTTTTTTGAAAATATCTGAAAATGTAATGTATAATTCATAATAATTTAATAAGTTGCATTTGAATATTAGACTAAATAAATTTTCTATCACAAAAATATAACAAGAATGACATGCTTGAAAGATGGGCAGCTATATAAGTTATTTTAATAAATAAAGTAAAATAACTCAAAACCTTAATAAAATATTAAATTTTGTTCTAATATATTTTATGTTAAAATATTGAAATAAAAAAGCTAAGAAAAGAAGAAAAAAGACTGCTGTGTTATGATAGATTGTCCTTTTCCCTTCTATTTTTATTCCCAACTACTAACTATAATTTGAATATTTGTATTTTACATTTAAGGTTGGTCATATTTAACTCTATTTAAGACTTAAAAATTATACTCCAGATTTACTATATAAATTTGCCATAAGAGCTGATGCTACTTAAATTTAGTTAAATTTCAATTATGGCCACACCTGCCAATTTTTCAATTGCAACATATTCCCCAGTGTCAGTCTTCCAGTCTGATATTGTGGGAAAGGTATAATTTGTTCTCACTGCTGTCTACATACATCCTACTAAATTATGACATCTTTCATTTATGTTTTCTGGAATCATACTTACCAGAAATATATGTTATAATAAAATGTTATTTAGGGAAGTTGTTGTGTTAGGTAATGTCCGTTATTATGTAGACATTAACTTATAATGTCTATTAGGCCCATTCTATTGTTATTTTACTATTTTTATTGATTGTAGGAAAGAAAGCAACTGAAACGGCATTCTCTTGAATGCTGTGCTGGACTTACCAGATAGTAGATAGTTGAAGATAGTTCTTTCTGCAAAAAATGCATAAAAGTATATTTTGGGATGAAAATATTACTTATTATAACTGGGTAAGATACTCTTTATGGTTTAGATTTAGCATATTCTTTACACTGTGACTGATATAAGGCATATCCATTGTGAGTAGTTTGCATTTTATGTTTAATTATGGCTGTGTGCATGTATCTTTAAGATAAAAGTATCTTATATTTTTATAAATTAACGTTATGGAGACCTAGACATTCTTCATTTGTTTCAGTAGAATGCTTTTCTTACTAATGGACAATGTTGAATTATGTGTTCCAACCATTCTTTTAACAAAAAAGTTTGACATATTTGCTGGCACACCCCTCTGGCACGCATGGGAACTGTAACCTAAATTCTGAAGAATAAAATTCTTTTTATCTCTTTGTTTGACACATTCGTTTATGTGTTTGAAGAATATTGCTCTGCAAAACCAGTCATTGTTATTTTCAATAAGCATTTTGGATTCATCATAGGCAGAGATAGATAGATGGTTTGGGAATAAGCCCTCTATGCTGCATTACCTAGGAATTTGTCACATTGGTGGCCAAAATCTCTGGAAATGAAAACAAGCAAAACAAGTTTGTGTATGTGAGATAGATTTATTCGATAGCTATATCTTATCTTGTTCTACAGTTTTTTTTTCTTGAACAATTTAAAATGTTATCTGTTGTGCCATGTTTATAATACTACATAGGAAACACTAATTAGAATACCTAATTATTATAACTTTATTTAGAGTACTTTTTCGCTTTCCAATAAAATATATAAAAGTAATAAGGTAAAAGATTAATAGTTAACATTTTATGTTCTGCAAATTTCTTATGTTTTTATTAAAAATTGGAAAGTGGGCAGTTGAAAAACAGATAATTATTTTTCTAAAGAATTTATTAAAGACTTAAGGAGGAAATATATTGTTTATAACTTTAATGAACAGGCCTAAAACTAGAAAACAAAAATATCTTTAAAAAATTTTAAGATTTAAAAATAAATCTTCAGTATCTTTTAAGTGAACACATTTGGTATCATTCCATTGAAAGAAGAAACTTAAAAAAACCTCATTCATGAAAACATTATTATGGAATAGACACTGCTCCTATTGGGCATTGAAAATAATGGCACTTAAAAGCAGATGTTCAATTGGCCATCTGAGGAGGAATCAATATGAAAATCATAAAAATTATGTACTTTTTAGAATATTCACAATATGGTTTGCTAAATGCCTTAAAGAATTTACCAGTAAGTAGTAGGCTAGTGCCTTAAACCTTGGTAACACAAGCTAAAACAGACATAGCCAACCTTTTGGCATGCTTAGGGCACATTAAGTAAAATGGAATTTTCTTGGGCTGCATAAAAAATGTATAGTATAGTTAATGTATATTAATAACAAACTTTCTTTTGTTTTGTATTTTTTATTATGAACTCATGAGGTTGCATTACTAGTTGCCCGGTGTCTCATGTAGCCCATGGGGTGTGGGTTGGACACACCTGAGCTAAAGTTTCTGAGATATGTCTTTTTAGCAAAGCAAAGCTTCTGAGTTACATTTTGAGGGCACTTTAATGTGGTGATTATTACACAAGGAAATTGCTGAGTAATATGTACCCGGTGGGTACGGTGGAAATGATTGAGGCAAGTCAGGACAACGTTCAACTATTTATTAACGTAACTAACAACTAGATCCTGACTGGAGAGCTCCCGGCGTCTGACAGCTATTTATATTCATAGCTGTCAGATGAACAGCCAATCCTGGCTTCCAGGTTTCCCTCTAGAACGGCTGGTGCGTCTCAGCCAATCAGAGACCCAGCAACTGATGACCTCAAACGTTAGTCCTTTTAGGAGGACGTTACACCCCTCCCTTCCTGGACGTCGCAAACGTATTCCTTCAAGTATGCAGGCGCCCTGCGCTCCCTAGTGGAGCGCCTCAGTTCTTGCAGGGTCGTCGACGGCGTCAGATCGTCTGCAGCTGTTGGGGCTGCTCCAGCCTGGGCCATGCGGTTTGGTGGACTTTGTGCCTGCGTGATGTGCGGCCTATATGGTAAGTCTTTGGTTTTATTTGGTCTTTCAATGGCCTGGTCGGGGTTTGCTTCAGCGTGGTCGCTGTTGTTGAAGTGGTCCTCGGTGTCGTTGTCGGTGTTTGTGTTGGTGTTGTCTTTGTTGCTCACATCCTCTGGGGGCCTGGTCTCAACTTGTTGCCGGCCATGAAGTTGATTTACATGGCATCGCCATGTTCGGCTGTCATCCAACAGGACCCTATAAGAATAGGGGCCTGTTAAATCCATTATTTTCCCTTTCTGCCAGTTCGACGAAGGGCCATAATCCTTCGCATACACCTTATCCCCCACGCTGAACCCTCTGGCTCTTGCCATATTATCAGGCCCTTTGGTAGCCTCAAACTGAGGGTGTAGTCTATCAAGCACTGTGCGGAGGCGGAGGCCCATTAACAGTTCCGCTGGTGTGCGGTTTGACCCGGGGCATGGTGTCGAGTGTTGGGCCATTAGGTATGTGCAGACTCTGTCCTGCCAATTTAATGGCCCCAAATGGCCCAGTGCCTCTTTAGCTGACCTTACTGCTCTCTCCGCAAGGCTGCTTGGCCGCCGGGTGAAAAAGAGCTGTGGGGGCATGTCTTATGCCTCCTTTAGCCAAGAAGGCCTGGAAAGGGGCTGATGTGAATTGTGGCCCGTTGTCTGTCACGATTACATCTGGCAGACCGTGAGTGGCAAACAACCCGTTAAGCACGGTAATTACTGCCTCGGTCGTGGTGGAGGTCATTAATTTCAACTCTACCCATTTCGAGTAAGCGTCCACCACGACCAGGAATGTTTTACCGTGAAACGGGCCGGCGAAGTCCAGATGCAATCGTGACCATGGCATACGGGGAGACTCCCATTCCCTCACTGGGGCTTCTGGTGGAGCAGGTCTGGATTGCTGGCATGTTTCACACTCTGCTACCCATGCTTCAATGTCGGAGTCCATGCCTGGCCACCATGCGTAGCTCCTCCCCAAAGCCTTCATTCTCACAACCCCAGGGTGTGCTGTGTGTAGTGTTTGGAGCACTGTGTCCCTTAAGTTTGACGGAACTATTATGCGGTTGCCCCAGAGCAGGCAGCCTTGCAAAATTGACAGCTCGTGTTGCCTCAATCGATACGGCTGGAATTTCTGCGCCGTCGGACCCGTGGGCCACCTCCTTCTGACCCAATCTAAGATCTGCGCTAGTGTGCTATCCGATTCGGACAGGCGGCCAATGTCCCTTCCTGTGACAGGTAGCTGTAGGTCGGTTATCAACAGGACAGATTCTTCCTCCACCAGGCTGTCAGTTGTCATGTCGATGGGATACCTGCTTAGCACGTCTGCATGGCCTAATTGCTTTCCCGGGTGGTATTGCAGCTCGTAGCTGTAGGCAGCCAGGAATAAGGTCCATCGTGTTAATCGTGGGGACAAAACGGGCGGTGAGGCCTTATCACCGGCTAGCAGGCCTAGTAAGCGCTTATGGTCAGTGTAAATGAAGAATGGCCTGCCATAGAGATAGTCATGAAATTTTTTGACACCGGCAACTATGGCTAGGGCTTCTTTGTTGAGCTGACTATATTGCCGCTCAGCGTGTGACATGGTTCTTGAATGGAACGCAATTGGCACCTCCATTCCATTGGGCAGTACGTGGCTAAGGACCACCCCTACGCCAAAAGGAGAAGCGTCGCATGCTAACGAGAGAGGCAGGTCCTCGCGGTATTGGACGAGGACCGCCTCTGACATCAGCAAGTCCTTGACAACAGAGAAAGCGCGGGCTTCTTGTTTTCCCCACTGCCAAGGAGTTTTGGCGTCCAAAAGCCTATGCAGCAGCTCTGCTAGTGACGCTTTGTGAGGGAGAAATACAGAATAGAAATTTAACAAGCCCAAGAATGCCTGCAAATCAGTTTTGTTGCTGGGCGTGGGGGCTTGACGAATAGCCTGCAGTTTGGACGGCGTGGGGTGGATCCCTTTGGTGTCAATGAGGTAGCCTAGAAATTCCACTTGTGGCACCCCAATTCTACATTTCTGAGGGTTTAATTTTAACCCCGCCCCTCTGAATCGTAGAAGGACAGCCGTCTTTTCCAGGTCGTGCCTACTTTGCGCCGATATTAGAATATCGTCAAAGTAGGGCACGACCCCCGAGAGTCCATGGAGCAGCCGCTCCATAAGACTCTGGAAAATCCCCGGGGCTGCGCTCATGCCAAACTGGAGCCGCTTGCACTTAAAGGCTCCCCGGTGGGTGACGATGGTTTGGGCCAGCGCTGTGGCCTCATCCACCGGGAGCTGCTGGTATGCTTGAGCAAGATCCAGCTTGGCGAAAATGCAGCC
>JANHFT010004381.1:19340-33565 GCA_032467955.1 Pseudoxenodon macrops | reverse complement strand
ACATGACCACACTAAGCCACGCCCACAAGCCACGCCCACAGAACCGGTAGGAAAATTTTTACATTTCACCCCTGCTTTTATCCCCTTATCTACATCATTGATGAAAATGTTGAAGAGTACTGGAACTAAGACGGAGGCTTGGGTACTCCATTGCATCCATTAAAGACTAGACTAGACATTGAGTGCGGTTACAAATTTAATTACAAATCCATCTGGTGGTGATGCTGTCTGTCCCACATTTTTCTATCTTACCGAGTAGTAGTTGTGGTCTACATTATAAAATGCCTTACTGAAGTCTAAGTAAATTATATCCTGAGCATTTCCTTGGTCCACTCATTTTGTAACATTATCAAATAATGCAATAAGATTTGTCTGTCATGATCTGTTTTTGACAAACCCATGTTGGCTTTTGGTTACAACTTTGTTTGCTTCTGGATGCTTTCAGATTCATTGTTTGATTATCTTTTCCAGAGTTTTGATGTCACATGGTGATTTTCTTTACATCTGTCATGATTTATGACTATACTTGCTGGGCTCAATTACAGTTGTAATTCAAAGACTACCTGTATTAGCTTAGTCTTCAAGTGAAATGAATGGGTTGAAAGTGATGTTTCCTTGCCTGATAACATGACCGCATTTTTTTTGATGCTTGAAAACCAGACTGCATTTAAGGTTGTTTACATTGCCCCACAGTGACATGACTGCGATTTATAATGCTGTTGCCAAAAACAAGCATTTACTTTTAGTTTTCATCAAAAACTGCCCCATAGCAGACAGTGGGTTCTCTTAATGACTTCAGCATTGTCTAATGACTGTGACAAAAAAGTTGTTAAAATTTCATCTGGTCACATGGTGACTTGCTTTACATCTGTCATGATTTATGACTATACTGTCTCTGGAATCATTAGGAAAGTAGGCTGGACCATTTAAATCAATCGTCTGCCCTTATATAAAGATCCAGATTGTTTATGATGTGCAGTTTGATGAAGTAATACTGTAAAAAATCACCAATCTGATCATGACAAAAGACTCATGTCAGTGTCCTCATATTCAGATAACTTTTTATCTGATCCAAAGTAAGATAATGTAAAACCAGATATAGCATCTCCCATAGTTTTACCATATGAGTTTGGCCATGATTTCGTGTGACTAATCCATGGCAGTCCATGAATTGACAAGTTATACTGGAATGATCCCCCGGGACATGGAGGTCAAGTCATTGAGATTAAAAGAGATAGCTGCTTCAATACTATGTACTCACAATGTACTCACAAAAATATTTTAATACATTACAATTAATTTATAAATAAAGTAATCTTTTCATATAATCACTTTTAAATGAAAATGTTCTTTCCATCTTTCCTGTAGCAAAGTAGAGATAGAGGTAAGAACTATTATACAGGAAGAAAAATCTTTATGATATTCTGAAGTAAGTAAACAATAATATACTCTCGTTTATTATGGAAATAAGGCCAATGCTGCATTTTTCAATATCAGATAGTTGTTAATATTTGGGGGGAAATGCTTTCTTTAGCAAAGAAGAAATTAGTGAAATAAAAGTGTTTATTAGAAAGCTAAATATAGAAGTTGTTGACTTTTTCAATGACATTATCACAAGCATGTAACTGAATTTTGTGAATGTTTAAATTGTGTGCCTGAGGTGATTTTGAATCATAAGGTCATCTTCTACGAGATTATGTCATTGTTTCTCGTAGCAATAATTCCACCAATTTGGCATTGGAGATATAAAGTATTCTGTTGCGTTCCATAGCATATTCCATAAGACATAATAAAGTAGGATGTAATAGGTGAATGGATGCATTGTCTGCATGGGTTATTTGTGACTCTGTGCTCATTGCAGAATTAAGCACAACTCTGTTTAAATTCTCCTCCCACTAATCTTGCTGCCCTTGTAAGTAACATTTTGTCTTTTAAGGTTTTTGAGCCATAGGATATTATTAAACACAATTTTTTTTGCAGTCACTATTGCCCTTAGAAGCTGCTCTTGATGTTGTGAAGTAGATATCAAAGGTCTTATGTAAATACATTGAGATCTTCCTTCTGTCTTTTGTAGAGGCCACTGTTATGGCTTCTTTATGGTGAAAGCAACTTCTGTGTGTGCGCTTGCATGATTAGGAGGCCCTCAAAGCACAACAGGCTTATCAAAGTTTAAATAGCTTTGCAACTTCAATCACCGTTCTAGGGCTTTGAATGATTTGCACAAACCTAGTAGATGGCAATAATCTGTACTTCTTGGCCTATATACAGTTTGTACCTAAGAAGGGTTTGATTAATATTTAATCTCACATCTCACTGCTGACAGAATAATTTTACTGTGGTATGGAAGCATTATAGATATATGCAACAAGGAAGTTGAGAACCATGGTTGCTCACAAAGCGATTTTAGCCCACTCTATTTAAAAGGAAGAAAGGCCCATTTCATGCAAATTTGGGATCTAAAAAAAAGAAAGCTGTGTTTACTATTGTTGGATTCTGTGTCACACCTTTCTATACGTTAATGGTCTGAACCATTGTTAAATTGTCAGAGTATTGTACATTATGCTATGAAATATTATAGGCTTCTTTTGAAATTACACCGTATTTCTGAGCAAATACAGAATTAATAGGTTCTGAATAGGAAAAGAAGAAAATTATTTGGCAGAATTGAAACTATGCATTTTTAATTTGGCACAGAGACATCCTAAAGAATAAACAACAACAAAAGATGAAGACCTGCCAGAATAGTCGGAATTTAGTACTGGAGACAAGCCAAGATCATTTAATAGAAAAAGCTCTCTAACTGCTACTTAGACAAATAATAGTTTGATGCTGTATGCTATTTAAAAGAAGGTTGTTGAAACATGCCTTCACAGTATAACAGGTACACTTACTGACAGATTTGCACAGCACTTTTTATTTTAAAATGATTCCATTTGATCCACTAATTTTTGACAGGGTCAAGTACCATCATTAGTTTACTGCATGAAACCATGCCAGTCTACTATTGTATTCCCTTACATAGTCCTTCAATTTTTCTAATGGAACCCAGTAGTATTATATTATTTACTTTTCAAAATATTAGCCACTGAACATTTATATTTATGTTACCAATAGAGTTAATTCTATATACTTTTAAGGAAATCACCCTAACTGAAGAAATATAGTTTCAGTAAGCCAAGATTTCAAGTTGTAGGGTAATTTTCTATGAACTATGAACAAAAATGTCATTATTCATTATTGTTTGTTACAACAGTATACAGTTTTATACCTCCAAACATTTTAATTTAAAATAATATTATACATTTAAGCACAATCTATTAGATTTTGGTGACTATAGGCACTTTTGTATTAATAAAATGATTTTGAGGGATGAATATAAGCCTTTAAAGTTTATGATCTACTGTATGCATAGCTTGTAGGTATATATACTGTGCCACTTAAGGATATAGATAGACCTTTCCATAGATTAATTCCTTTTACCATATTTAAAAAATATATAAACAAATTCTCATTCATATGAAAAATCTTTTTTCATAGGGAATATTTTGAAGAACGTTACATAATAACTTTTCATTTTTGCCTTTCCTGGTCATGAAGAGAGTCCATTTGACATTTCATTTATTTATTTAACTTTATTTTAAAAATGCCCAATAAGTGAACATTTCTGAATGGTTTACAATAAAGCACCCTAAAATACAATTTAAATGAAAACATACAGAATAAAATTAAATAAAATGCAAAACAAAAACATGTGCCAAGAAGAAGCAAAATCTAAAACAATATAATTATGAGCCAATTAAAAAGCCTGGGAAAATGAAAAGGTCTTCACCTGCTGTCAAATTGATGCTAACGTGTGGGTATCAGTTGAGCCGTTCTGGGTAGCAATTCCATAAATGGGTGCCAGCACAGGGAAAAGAAAAAAAACCTTAGTAGAGATGTACTTCTTTATTTCATTTATTTATATCCAATTGCCAGCAATCTTGCTAAAATACTAAATAAAACAAAACCTAAAAGCCAGCTCAAATACAATAAAAGCAATAAAACCCTAAGAACCTGTCAATTTACATATATATAGAAAGTAAGCAAAATAAAATTGAGCAAAACAAAGTAGATAAAGAACAAATGTAAACTAAAAGAATGAAAGAACGTCCTAATTATATCCTACCAAAATTAGGCCATCTTAATCCTTCTTGTTGCCAATAAGAACCTGGCAATTCTATTTGTGATAATGGAGTTCCAGTCAAAGTGTAGGAAACGAACCATGTCTCTCTAATTAGAAGCTTGATCCCAAAGAAGGATAAGTATAGGTATAGGTTTTCTCTGACGGATCTGAGAAAGGTCTCACTGAATAATCTTAAGGTCTAGGTAGATATATTTTGGGGGGAAATTTTTTGTTTAGACAAAATAATTTACTAATTATTTTAATATAATAAGATGTAGTTTGGCGATATGATCATCTTGAACTGATGATATTCGTCCATCGTGTTCAAAGAGGACCTTGACATCTAACAGGTTTTGGGCTTTCCACGATGTGTCTGCACGTGGCTGGTAAGGCCTATACAGGCACGAAATGTTCTGCCACATGTTGGGGAGACATCTGTGGGCACCATTGGTGCAGCATTTGCACCTCTGGCTTTGTGGAGTGCTCGCTTCTCTTGTGCTATCTCTTATCTTCATCTAGTAATGATCTAGTAAGTGTAGGATAAATAATAGTTTGTTTAATTTATTACTTATTTTTAGACTGAAAGTACAGATAAATGCTTTTACTGAACATTGGTCTATAGTTTTACCATTCTTCATGAATTGTGTACTTTTATCAATTGAAAAAATAACACTTGACTTTTATTCACTAAAACATGCTCTTGTAAACTTTTTTATGCTAGATAAGTATCTAGGTTGATGTTAAAACATTCTAGGATTTTGCTTTAAAATGTATTTTCTTGAGGTAGAACAAATGATTATCTAGAGCAGTGATGGCTAAACTTTCCTGGACCGAGTGCCCAAAGCGCGCGCACCTGAACCCCAAAACACAATGCGTGCGTGGCCCCCATGCATGTGCCCCACATCATCTTGCATGTGTGGCCCCACCCGCAGACACACACAACGTGCAAGTCTCTGCCCGCACATGTGTGGCAGAGATCCAAAGACCCATTGGCCAGTGGGAGGCACGCGTGCATGTGCAGCAGAGCTGAACTGGGATGACGGTTCGCATGTCATCAGAGACAGCGCTGCGTGCCACCTCTGGCACATGTGACATAGGTTCACCATAACAGATCTAGAGAAATAGGGCACATTTCTTTAAAAAATACATATCTTTTAGAGCACCTAAATAATTTACCTCCTTCTTTTACTTGCCACTTATAAACTATAGAGGACCGATCCTTATTCCTTCTACTTTGTTTTTGGTTGTCCTATTCAAGCCAATATTAAGTAGATGAATTGTATAGAAAGAAAAGGTTTCTATACACAGAAGTCATAGGAAATTATTGAGTGATGGGATTTTTGATAGACTGTGGATAGTATTTTAAACTCTTGCTATCTAAATCTAAATTACAGCTGTCAGATGAAACCACTGGTGTAATTTCTCTGAGTGAAATGTGTTGGTATGTTAAGTTACTGTACATGATTCAGAGGTGTACAACCAGTAAAATTTCCTGGTAGGAGAATTGAATTTTCCTATCACTCAGACATCTATACTAGATTACACTAAAAATGTAAATACAATTTAATGGGAATGTAACTGCCTGATTTACAGGACTCTGTCAGCCAATCTGAAAGCTATTGCAGTTTGAATGTTTATGCAATTCTAATCTAATTTTTTAAAGGTAGAACTATGCATTTAAAAAAAGGTTCCTGAACATGAGCAAAGCACATATCTGAATTCTTTTAGCAGCTTTATCTTTTGCAAGTTACCTTTAGTTGTGTTGAAAGCTGTTTTTGACTTTTCCTCACTGCATTCATTTTCTGAAGCAGCCATGTGACCCTTGCAGAAAAAGTGTCTGCTTTAAAATTTTGAAGAGAGGAGCTTTGTATTACTGCATGTTGCAAAGATTTTCTTTGGAATCCTTTACGGAGCCCTGTTATCCAATTTTCTATACTTACCTCTTCTTGGGAGGCCATTTTAAGATAGATATCTAGTTAATCCAGGATTAAAGTTTTTATAATACCTATTTTAAAAAAAGAGCTCCTAAAGTGGAAAGTCAGAAAATATTCTAGAAGTCCTGACAAAATATTTTTGTAATGCAGTCAAGCAAACAGCATCAGAGTACCCTTAAGGGTGGAGCTCAGCTCAAGTGCTTCCTTTTTTCTATCCCTGCAAAGTTTTACAGCAAAGTTTCTTTGCAGGATATGGGGATGGGATACATTTTAATGTTAACTGAGACCTGGCACAATAATATTTTTCTTAATAATTTGCAAATGTGGCTTTTGAGAAAGATTTTTAGACGCAACTTAGTTTAGCCGAGTTCAGTTTTTTTTTAATAGAGTGGGGGGAGTATTTAGATTTGCTTATTTACATTTTTCTAGCTTATCTAACCATGTTTCACAGATTTCATGGTATCGACATTTTCATTTGACGAATTTGAATAATATTCAAATATGTGTATGCCATGAAACATATTTACTCTTTCTATGTAATATTCTGCCAACTTCATCTTGCCTGCCAAAGTTTAAGTGGAGCTGTTATAGCAAGATTATTTTTCTTCCCATCCCCAGTCTCATACCCCATTCTCATTATATCAAAACATCTATTTTATTTTATGTATTCTTGTCTGCCTTGATTTTATGTAATGCTTGTCTTAATGGTTATACCTATTTAAACAGTCTAATAAAAACAGGGCAGCTTTAATTCAAATGGAAATTCCGTGCATTTTCCAGTTTCTTTTCTGTTGTAACAGGTCAGGCTGCTTAACAGATGTCTAAATAACTTTGTTGATAGCAGGAATTTTTCAGACCTCTTTGTTACTTATTGAAATGACCTATACATGCAGCAGATGGAGAGGAATTTCACTTACCCTAATATTGAAAGTAAAGCTTTTCTGAGTTGCAAGATTTGTGTTTTTGTCTGTTTTCTATTTTTATGAACACTTCTGTTCTTAACTGAAATACTATTTTAAATGAGTTCTGCAGATTTAAAAAAAAAGGAATACTTTGTGTGTGTGTGTGTGTGTATGTGTGGAGAGAGAGAGAGAGACAGAGAGAGAGAGAGAGAGAGAGAAACCTAAAAGACTATATCTTTATAATATCTCAGGCATTTAAAAACTCAACTGCTTCTATTAGAATTTTAAACTTGGGACTGTGCAGGTATATTTTGGGATAAAGGCTTCTGTTTGAACATTTGCAAAGCATTAACAGATATATATATATACTGGTAGATTCTGGACAATGGTTCCCATATATTTTATATTGTAGTACAGGTAGAAATTGTTCTTATTTGCTTTTAATATGCTTGATAGGAATATTTATAATTACATAAAAAGTAAAATAATGCAATATTAATGCATAAGCATGGATATTTAATAATATGATGAACATCTATATAAATCAATATATTATAGAAAAAACATAGTAAACATGATAGAAATATCAAGTATGTGATTATTTTCAGGCTATCATTATTGCTCATTTCCACATTAATATTATCCTATTTTAATTCTTGGCAAAAATATAGAAATAATAATTTTAAAAACACCTCATTATAATCCACTTATTTACCCCATAATAAGTGAAGTTTGTGCAAAACGTGCATTTTTTAAAATGCTGTTATTCTTAAATAAATACATTAACTAGTTTTTATAACATATATGAAAAATGAATTTCTTCACTTTCTAAGTTAAAGTGACACCACCACCCCTTGTTTCAGTGAAATAAACATTTCTGTGTTCTAAAGGCAACTTCATAAAATTGAGGAATGTTTCCTGGGCAAGATGTTCTTGTTGCCCGTTATTTTCCTCCTTTGGATTCAGTTGAAATGTCTAATATGGTGGGGATAGAAGGAGAATATTTAGCATCAATTGACCATTTCAACCAACATTGTTTTGCTGACGGTTCACTTAGGGTCGCTCCTTGAGCCTCATGCACATGCACGCAGCAATAAAAAAATAGCTTTTGCTCATGTGCAGAAGCAAAATCCAAAATGGCAGCGGCCACAGAGACACCGAAGTAACCGTTTCCGTGACATCATTGCCGAGTTACTACCGGTTCTAAAGAACTGGTGAGAACTGGTAGGAACTCATTTCTGATATGTATGTATATAGTTATATATATATATATATGTATGTTTATGCATACATATAAGGGCAGAAAACAGCTGGGTGACCTTGGACCAGTCACTATGTCTCAGCCGAACCCACTTCATAGAATTTTTGTTGTGGTGAAAATAAGAAGAGAAGGGTGTGTTAGATATGTTTGCCACCTTAAATTATTTGTAAAAATAATAAGGCGGGATGCAAACAAACAAATATTTAACACATTGTTGCTGTCTGTTATTTTCTGTTCCTGTTACATAAAGTTTGAGAACTTTGTTCTTAAGAAATAAGAAATAAATTTGCATTTATAGCAAATTTCTTTCAAAAAGTAGAAGTACTGATTTATTATTTGACAGCATTAATTGATTATCATTATTATTGAAATGTTACTTACTTACCTCTAGCTGCTTCAGGACTTTAAAACAAATTGTACACCTTTGCTTTCAGACAGTACAAAATGTCTCTTTTGAACATTTTTAAAAATATGTGTACATTTCATGTATTCTTTGTTGAGAGAGAAAGAGATTAGTATGGAAAGCAAAGTGGAAATAAGTACATCCTGTGCTTGTGAAGGAATGTTAGTTAGCTTCATTTACCACAGAATATAGATATAGATATAGTCTTTGTATGTGTGTCTCAATTTTAATTGAATAGAAATATGAAAGATTATGATCTTTGTAGATATAAAATGAAAACTAATCAATTTGAAAAGAGAATAAGACACATAGCTTCTACAGAAAGCTAATGTTCTAAAAAAATGATTAGATGATGGTTCTTCCATCATAAATTCAGTACCCTGAGGATGTATTAATGCTTCAATAGCATGTTGTGAGGACATCAGTGCAATCCTCTTTAATAGCTTGCTGGCTTGAACCCCAATACATAATGTTCTTATAATATTTTATAGGTGACTGCAGTAAATTGGTAATTAATGTATTACTTTTTTTTTTGGCTTTGGTTCTTATCTGATTTGCTGGTAGAACATTTTGTCCTTACACTTTTGTATTTTAAAGGCAATTGATCTACTTTTGGATATATGCTCAAAATTTTTGTCTTTAATTTTTTAAACAAAAAGCTCCATATTGTGAGATTGTGATCTGTACAAAAGTGGAATATTACCAGAACTAGAAAGAAACCCGACCAGTTGGTTTAGTCCTGCTCAAATCCACCCACTCATACTAATGTTCTTCAGACACTGCCAAATAGGCACACATTTTCTTTTCCCTTTGTTTTAGTTGTTTCAGTTTGTTCAGACAATACTTGGAAAATTATAGTTGTCTATAATTGGGCAATGTTGCTTCACATATGTTAATTTTGAGTCCAAACAATTTCTTTAAATTTCCATTGTGCTTTGCTGGGGAAAAAAAGCTTAAGATGGATGTTGAATTAAACTAATAGTATAAGATCAAGAACTTGGCTAAAGATGTAATCTGATTGAATTACTATGCATGGTTCCGACTGTCCTAGAATAAAAGATTAATGTATTTTATATTATATGCAAAGTTATTTATTTTCATAACACTTTTATTATTTTTATAAATAATTCAAGGGGCTCACATACCTAATACTCCTTCCTATTTTCTCTACTATAACAGTGTGAAGTGGATTGTCTGAGAGACAGTGAGTAGGCCCAAAGAGGATTGTGAAGTGGATTGGCTGATACACAGTGAGTTTGCCCAGCTAACTTTCATGCCTAAGGAAGGCCTAGAACTCACAGTCTCACAGTTTTTATCTGTTATCTTAACCACTAGATCAGATGGCTCTATAACAAGAATCTTTTGATGTCTTTAAGATCAGTAAACATAGAATTAAGTTGAAACCCAACTTTCCATTCCTGATTGTTTATTAAATTGTATCAGTTTCACGTAATGATACTAGAATAATGTGTTAGGGCATTCTAAAAACTATACTATTTCGTGCCTTTAACTTACATGAAAACGATGAACTATTTCCTTTCTAAATATACATTTCCCTGAATCCCAAAGTGAATAAAAGCTGACCCAACCTTGTCTGGTACAAAGTTATGCCTAGCTTTTTTTTGCAAATTTGAATGCAAATTTAGATTTGCATTCTAAATTCTTTATTGATTCAAAATAAAGATACAGTGAATATGACAGGTGCAGAAGCTTGAATAATTTTGTAACAAGTAACGGTTTTCAAATGTTTCCTGAGGCCATCAGCTGCCTTTTTGTCTTTCTTTTCCTTTTTTTTCTTTTTGGCCATTTTTCCTGACTCTTTTCTTGATAAATCTTTAGCTGATGAAGTTCTGAGAGTTTTTGCCTGCAAGATCTCTGTGTAGATTTTAAAATAATGGTAAATTCTTATAACTGAAAAGCCATTCCCAAATCTTTTCTTTCTGTTTTGTAAGCGTATCATGGTTGATTTAGACATACCTATCTGAAACTGATTTTGCTGAAACAGACAAATTCTTCATTGAGTGTGGAACACTAATTTAAAGACCAAGAAAAATCACTGCTTAAATTGTTTTTTTTAATTTTTATTTTTAACCATACTAAAGTCTTGTAAAACATATTATAAAAATATATGGGAAAAATAACTCTTAATTCTTAATTCAGACAGAAGTTCAGACAGGAGTATGTACAATAAGTAGGACTACAATATGAAAACATTATAGTTTCATACAAGAAATAATTGCTGTTATAGTTATAGTTTCCTAGTTTGAGATGATATTGTTTAGACTAATTAATAGATTATGATTATAATCATTTTCTGATCATATGCATAATCCTACAATAAGACGTCTTATTTTACTCAATGTAAATTTGCATTTTATATTATTACACCAGCTTTTAAATAATATAACAATTAATTTACCTTCATTGATGTATAATAATTTCTGAATAGAAATGGATAAAGCCTTGGCTGTGGTTGAAAAAAAGAAAGTATGTATAATTGATTTGGCAATACTAGTTGATAGCAGAGTTGATGACAAAGAATTAGAGAATATCAAAGAAAATATATCCAGATCTGGAAATCAAAATTGAAAGATTATGGCATAAACCAGTCTTGGTTCCATATCAAAAATCTTGGATGGCACTTAGAAATTCTGTGCATTGATAAAATGTTCCTCTGTCAATTGCAAAAGACTACGCTGCTTAGATCTGCACATATACTATGCCAATATGACACCTTCGATTGTTGGGAAGAACTAGATGCATATGAGGGCCAACATCAGTTAAATAATTAGTAGCTGTGATTTCACATTGTTGTGAACAGATAGTAATAATTTAGTAAATGTAGGTGTCATCCAACTCCCAGCAACTCTGAATAGATTGCTAAAGCATTTTAAAATAATATATATATACCCCCCCAAAAAAAAACAGTACAAGGGCAAAAGAACAACAAAGAAAGCAAACTCATAGTTGAACTGAAAAGAAGAATTATAATGCTTAGAGTTTGGGACAATAGTTAACAAATCTTTGATCTTCCTCTTTTGCAAATAAGTATATTTCAGGTCAGCAACTTTCATAAAACATTAAGAGTTCCTTTTTTTATCCATATAGAAACTTGGTTTATAATTTTTTTTTCCTGCTTCAGCAACTTGTTCAAACAAAATTGCTTTTGGTTGGTAGAAAGAAACTTACTGAAAAGTATATTTAATTATATTTTGTAAAACTATATAAAATGTTCCCTAAATATATCCAAAAGGTGCTTTTTCAAAAAGCACCAGACTTGTTTTATTTTCTTTGCAGACGTTTCGCTTCTCATCCAAGATGCTGCTTCAGTTAGAACTGAAACAGCTTCTTGGTTGAGAAGCAAAACATCTTCAAGGAAAATAAAGTCTAGTTGCCTTTTGAAAAAGCATTTTTGGGATAACCATGATCTGGAAATCTCCATAGACATTTCCCTAAATATATTTAAATAAGTATTCTATATAGCAGTCCATGCCCTGTGGACACTCTTCATCTCCACATCCAGCAGACCCTCTTTCAGAAGACCTTGAAGAGCTGATTTTTCTGCAAGCATTAGGATTGAATGAGGTTGGTGTCCAGTAAAATGGAATCCTGATATGTGAAAGACAATTAACTATGCGGAAAAGGAATTCTTGTTATGGTTTTACAGCTTTTTGAGGTGTACAATTGTTTTGTGAGCTACCAAGAATTATGATAGATAAAATGAGTGGTCATGTAAGTTTAAAAAATAATAATAATAAATAATCAACTTCTACTACCAGCTTTAAACATGATTATAGAATTATAATTTTAAGAGTACATTTAGGCCATCAAGTCCAACTAATTGGAATCCAAAATAAAGCATGCTTGATAGATAGGTTGTGAGTTGATCAGTGCTACCATAGTCATGAAAATTAATAATACTCTGACATGTAGCACATTGCATATTGTTCTGTAGGGTATAAAATGGGAGCATGGCTAGATTGTTGGCCTCTGGAAAGCCCATTGAATTCAAATAAGTGTTGTTTATTAAGATAGAGCTTGCATGTACCTATTATCAGAGTAACCTTTGATACAGCACTGGCCTTTCTCTCATTTTAGCCCTTTTACTACTTTGAAAATAGCAAACCTTTGAGACTGATTAAAATGTTACAATTATATATTAAAATACAGTGATATCTCAATTTAACAGATATCTCTTTAATGGACTTTGGATGCAACAGACTAAATCTTTGTTTGGAATTCATCCCCAAAATAATGTAAAAGTCTGCTGTTTCTGCAAGCTGCCCAGACAGTTGGCATAATTTATAGCATTTGCATAATGACATAATTGTCATTTTACATCATCTGCGTCAGTTTGTCATTTGCATTATGTAAAATGTCAGTTACATCATTACAAAAATAACACAAATTGATGCAAATGATGTAAAACATCAATTGAATAATTACATAAATGGCATAAATTATGTAAATTACATAGATTCGGATTTAACAAAAATTGGATTTAATGGACACCTCTTTTACCCAAATGCCATGTTACATTGAGATATTAATGTATGGATAATTATTCAAACTATATTCTTTCATTGATGCCACATTCCTATATTAGTGATTTCCTATAGATAGCAATATTTACGCATTGCCAAAAACATAGATTATAAAACAAAACTTTACTGAAATAATAATCCTTGTATTGTGAAGCATTCAACATCATGCCGAAAGGGCTATGTGTGAATGCAGATTTACTCTAGATGCCTCATAGACTCTACCATCCGATTTCCGATTTCTTTTCCCTTTTTCTTTTCCTTTAAAAAAGTTATTACAACCATTTTTTAAATCTAGAGAGAAAAATGGGATGCTGATATGATGCAATGTTGGTCAAGAATATTGGTCAACCAAAATACGCACGATATAAGTGTTTGCATACCTTTTGCTTGAACATTAGTAAATCTGATGAGTATGGATGCCTGCAAGATGGAAGGGAAACTAAAGCAAATATTTGCTTTCCCTGGATAAGTCATAGCACCAGTTTTCCTGTTTTCATTTATAAAAAGAACTAGGCTGGACCTCTAGATGCTGAAGCATTATTATTATTATTATTATCTATTAGTCAACATTAGTTGTTATTATTCATTAGCTTACTTTGTAACTTGCTTTTCTGTGTGTTTAGCCCCTGGGTCATCAACCTGCGGCTCTGGACCCGCATGTGGCTCTTTCATCCCTCTGCTACGGCTCCCTGTCACCAATCAGCTCCACAATTGATAGGGCTTTCGATTAGGACAGGTAGAGGAAAAAGAATACAGTGTTAGGAGGACACTGTATGGTGGGGGAACCAGACTACCAATCGTCTCCAGAATTGAACAGGGAGCTTCCAGTTAGAACCTTTGTGACTCTTTGAGTGTTTAAGGTCGCCGACCCCTGGTTTGGAGGATTTTTGGCAGATGAAATTAATTATTGATGTCTCTCTCTCTTGGCGACGTTGGATGTTGTCACACAGCCCATTACCCAGGTCATTACAACACAAAAGACTAATCAGCACACAGCTAGGACTACACACACACAGGAT
>JANHFT010004381.1:0-19240 GCA_032467955.1 Pseudoxenodon macrops | reverse complement strand
AGGCACCAGCCTGAAGATGATGAGTGAGACCTCATCGAAACGTCTCCAAGATACTTTCAATCTTACACGAGAAAAGACCCGAATACGCCAAGACTTGCATACCTATACCCATGAAAACCTACGAAAACATATATGTATATGTATATATACCATATATATATGAGCAAAATTAGCATGGTGTCTGAAGGACTGGGAGTTATTTCAGTCTTGCAAGATAACTTGCTATTGTTATACCCAGGCAAAATGATGTACAACAATTCTGCATAGTAATCATATTTTGTTAATCAGTTTCCTAAGTTGCTGGACTTTTGTAGAACAATGTAATATACATGTGTGAGAATAGCTTTGCAATTTAAGGCTGGGAAAAGATCTGTATAATATAAGCAAAATGAAGATGTTTTTAATCTGTTCTTGGTGGAGTATCCTGTTCTATATTAAAGCAAGTGGCGTTGAGGCAATATGGCATGTGTTGCTCAAAAAAATAATCTTTCTTGGTTCCATAAATAATTATGTTGTGACAGTATCAAATTCTCTTATACATTACATAAAGAGCAAGGGCAATAAGCAAACCATGCAAGAACTGAAGCTGGTAAGGAGAGAAGCAATGCAGTTCAGAGTGGACAAAACTTGCATAAACATAAGGCAGATGCATTCCAGTATCAATGGTAAAAAATCATTGACATTAAAGGTCTCTCTCTCTCTCACACACACACGCACGCACGCACGCACGTACGCATGCACACACACACAGAGACACCAGAGAAGCATAAATGAGCTTGGTGAGACATATTCTGTGATGGAATGAAGCAAGTTGAATAGCAATAGCGCTTAGACTTATATACTGCTTCATAATGTTTTACTGCCCTCTCAAAGCAGTTTAGGAAGTTAGTTTATTGCCTCTAATAATCTGAATCCTCGTTTTATCGATCTCAGAAAGATAGAAGGCTGAGTCAACCTTGGGTCAGACAGGATTGAACTCCTGGCAGTGGGCACACTTAGCCTGCAATACTGCATTCTAACCACTGTGCCACTTCAGCTCTGAGTATCCTGTCCTTGAAGTTTTGGTAATTTATCTGATTTAGAATGTAGTGTTTAGTTTCTGTAAAATTAGGGATGTATAGTCATATCAGTTTTACAGTGCACCAGAGCCCAAGTGCCATCAAAATAATTTAAAAAATATATTTAAATGCCACTTTCCCCTCTAACTGTATTCAAAGGAGCTAGCAAGGAAGGTAGCTTTTGACCAAGTAGATCCATTTATCTTAATCATACCTGATATTTTCCATACATTTTATTGATTGATTAATTGATTGACTGACTGACTGACTGACTGGTTTATTAAATGTTTTTGCTGTCTATCTTACCATGAATCAAATTTTTTTTTTGATTGACTAGACATCAATTCAGTGAAACTCAGATTTAATGGACTAAACACAGTGGAAAAATTACACCCAAGGTTATTATAGTCACATTGTAACCTCGGTGAAGAAAAGCTCTCTCCCTAGCATTGCTGACTAAGAGGGTAGAGAAAGAAAGATGTGGGAAAATCAGTATAGGCAGACCAGTGGAAATGTTTCAGTTAGCTTCTTACTAACTCTTAAGTTGTTGAGTGTGTTTCTTCTGAATTCTTGTGGCTAGGGCCATGAACCTGAACCTGAAGAACTGTAAAACTAAAAATAGTTGAAGAGAGAGAGGATGAAATGGATTCCTTTTCACGAATGGTAAAGCAATTGCTTCCCTCTTTTCCAAAGTATTATAGATTGGTGCAAGCATTCACTGTGGAAGATTTTGTTCATATCATATCAAGTGAAGTGGATAAGAAGAAATTATTGGAGAATAACTGTACTCCAAGGACAAGAGAACACACAACTCATGACCTCTGCAAATATATGCATTTATGGGCTCTGTAAAGAAGCTGAATCTTCTGAGATTCAGCACTGTAATGCCAATCATGTGTTTTTCCCCTCCATGTATCTTTGTTATGTATTTAATTATTTCTTTAAGGGGCAAAGAAAATAATGTTTTGGTCCCAGTAGAAAGCACTGTTTCTCTGCAAATCTGCTTTCTGGCTGCCTGTTTACTGTAATAAACAAGTTCCCATCTGTTACATTAAACATGCTAATATAGGTCTACAAAGTACAATGACATCTAGTGCTTAAAATATCCAAACGAAATGTCAGAGTCCAATTGCATATACAGAGTTCAAAAGTGGTGGTGTCCTGAATCCACCTCTGTTACTAAAAGGGCATTTCATAATCCATGTAAGTATCTCACTAACATCCTTAAGTAATTGGCGTGTGTGGGACCAGATGTAGATATATGATTACAGCATTAAATTCTGACAAAAGATTTTTAACCACATCACAACCATATTTCAGCTAAGTGGGTTTTTAAATGGTTTCCTTTCATGCAGTTGAGTTCTGAGATTTTATACAGGCATGTGCCTTTTAAACAATATAGTTTCATTGATAAAGGATAGTATCCTTTAGTATCACAATATAAATACAGAAATAAGTTTATGCTTTTTTCTCTACCATTTTCTATAGACGGTTAATAAATGCTGATTTTAATATTGATTAATATTAATAGTGACAAAAAATTAACGATGTGTTTTTTTTCTTCCTCCTATTTGTCTCCATGCATTTTTAAATATACAGGCTACATTTGCTCTGTAGTTTATCTACAAAACATTGAAATATCTGTATTTATCTTTGCTGCTTTGTTAACTGATTGTTGAGGACTGTTTTTAGTAGGGAGAAAATTGATCACTGCATAAAAGGGGCAGTTCTTTATAAAGAAAAGTGCTTTAAATATTATTGACTAAAATGTATTATTTTGTAAACCTAAAAGGACTTTAAATAACAGTTTCTAAGACCAGGTATAAAGAAGTAAATGTTTCTAATAATTTGTCATTCATAAACGCAGAAATTGAAATTGTGAGCAGAAGCAGCATTGATCAAATAGGTTTCATTAAAAATTATTTTAAAGGAAATGGACAGTAACTAGTGAATCTCAGAATTTCACTTTACAAGTTATGATAAGCAGAATTAATTATGCAAAGTGAATGCATTTCACTTGCAAAATTCTGCTGTATTTTTATATACAGCTGAATTTTAAATTAAAGTATTTGGACAATGCTATTTGTTTGTATGTGTTTCTAGTACAATGTAAAGTAATTGAGACCATAATGACCAGAGCTAATTAAATCTATCTTTTAAAAATCTGAGGAAAAAATTATGTTAGGGAAAAAAATCTCTTTTTTTAATCAAAGGCATACAGAAATGTACATATATGCAAGATTCACCTTTGTAAATATAATTGCACAAAATGTTCCTCCTTCATCGTCTGCTCATGCATAGAAAAATGACATAATTGAGTATGTTGCTGGGAACAGAATAGCTTACTGATATGATGCCCTAATTAAACCATACCTCTTATACCATACAAAAGGCAATTCTTTTTGCAGTGGTATGATTTACACATTCAGTGAAGAATAAATGATGTCCCATGGATGGTAGAAATGGATGAAATCTTCCTATATATACCATGGGGACAATCTTTTGATGTCACTTTGATTTGAAAAAAAATTCTGCAGAACTTACGGTATCTAACCATAAATAGAATGTGTATCAAAAGAGAATAATAAAGATATCTATCAGCTTTCCCAACTCCAGGTACTGACAGAATTGTGACAAAAACATAAAGTTAAAGTTATTGCAGCAGTGGCTGTTCTGTAATCTCCTTTGAATTTTTTGAGCATGTACCTAACATTGCTTTATACACACAGTTGAGAAGAGGAGGGACTGAGAGTCTGGTACTTTAGTAATAATAATTCGATCATGTATCGAAGGACAAACACATCCCATTAGAAGCAAGAACATGGCCTATTGCGAATAAAAGCTAAAGTAATTTTTCCCCATGACGCATGTGAAAGACCAGTAAAATATGTTATACCACACTGATTTGTTTGAGTAAGATTTCAAGACAAATAATCTTTTGCTTTAAAAAAGGGAAAAAGTATACAAGTCGATTGAAATTATTTGTTTAAGAGATGGATGTGGCATGCAGATAGCTGCCTTAGGTGATGAGGAAACATAATGTAGATAAAAAAATGTTTCATTTCGTGTTTTTGTGTGTAACAATTATTGCTTTATTAACAGCTATTAAAAGTAGTCTAATATTAATATATTAACTTTTCATTTAAATGACATAGTATCTCTACTTTTCATTTAAATGGCATAGTATTTTATAGCCAGCTTTCCCAATCTTGCCAGTATTGGCAATCTTCAGATGTGTAAACTTCAGTTCCAGAATTCTCAACAATAGGCATGCTGGCCGTAGAATTGTGGAAACCGAAGTCTACATATCTGGAAGACACTTTCTTGTAAGTTTATTTATTTACTTAGCTACTCAGTTACTTGTTTATAGTAAGCTTTTCAATGAAAGCCCTAAGGAATATAATGAACGTTTAAAATGAAACCATTGAATTTCTATACAATTAAAAAAAAAATTAGATGATCTGAGAATTATTAAGCCACCTGTATTTTAGCACTAGTCATAGGCAATTTCTTGTCTTAATTTTGCAAATATTACTAAAGCAGCTCTATTTGACTATGGCATCCACAAAGAAGGCAGTGTAAAGAAAAACGATGGATGTAACTGCAAGATCAAAATCACCATCTTGATTTTATTTTATTTTTACTTTTCTCTACAGACTTCCCTATATATAGACATATTTATTTTTGCTGTTGGAGTTTTAAAACTATAATTTCTTGTAATTAACCTAGCTACCTATAGTATACTATAGTATACTAACATAAAGACAAAGCTCGGATACATATGTTAAATAGTAATTTTGTGGGAGATGTTTATGAAGACAGGCAGAAGAAAAATCTTACTTCTCAGACTGACTTCTACAGCCACGATGATAATTAAATAATAATTACACACTTGCTACATTGAAAATATTCCCATGGAAGATATCCTGATTGTGAGAAAATGTTTTATTTATTATCAGTGGTATATGCTTCTTTATATTGTAGGCACTGGACAGAAAAAAAGTAAAAAAGTTCTTAGAATACACATTATAGTGTGAGAATAAATGTGTTGGTCAATGGCACTTTAGATTTTTATAAGAGGCATGTAATGCCTTGCATTGTCTAGAAACCTGTCTGACATACAGTATATTCCTGAATGTTTTACTAGTCAATATGGGTAATAACTAAGGGAAGGATAACTGTTGCCAATCCAACTGGCTCAGAAAGGGCCACAGCTGGTATACTAAATGTAGTTATTAAAAAGTGTTCTATGCCATAGCTGCCAGCCACAAATCCATTGACAGCTGAGGTCAAGGAGTATTCCCAAATTGTGAGCCTTTTTTTTCTGGGAGAGTGCTATCCCATTTAAAACAGGCTTTACCTGAATAGCACAATACTTCTCTCCTATCTAATGCATTTCTTTATATATGAATTTGATTTCAAATTCTTCTTTGTCATCTGGCCCTTTATCTTGGGCAGAGTTCAAGAATACTGATGATTTCTTTGGAATAGAAATAGAGAGCCAGTAGTTCTCGGAACCATCTTCTGGAAAGGTCCCAAATATCAAGGACCAGAATTAGACAGCCCAGAAAGATGGCATGATTGATGGTATCAAAAGCCCAAGAAGTCTAGAAGAACTAGCAAGTTTACATTTCCCCATTCAATTTGTTACATAGGCCAACCACTAAGGCAAAGTTTTCTGAGTATCATATCCAGATGAAACTGAGATGAGTTCAGGTAAGTTGGTACATCAAATTGCATATAGAGCTAAAAGGACATCAATTCCTTGATCATTTTTGTAATGGAATGTGTGAATGAGCTTGAAAGACAAGGGAAAGAGATGCTACCTGGGGAACAATCTGACGAGAGGGAGGAGCCCACAATCACTTAACTGTCATAAAAAGAAGCTTAGGAAGGACACACACTAATTATTCAGATAGTTAGTGTCTGCTGGAAAGTTTGTACCTTCAGATTTGCAAAAATCTGTTATAGTAGCCTTATAATAAAGAACATTTAGCTCATCTAGTCATGTTTCCTGTTTGGGTTACCCAAGAGGGCTAGCAATTTTATCTGGGAATGAAATATTTGAGACTAGTTTGTGCAGTTTATAGCTATAAAGAAAGTCAAAAAAGGACTTGATCAATAGAGATCTTGTAATTGTCACCATTAAGCAAATGGATATATATTCCATTTTTTAAGGAGAGAGTGATAATCTTCTTTATTCATGGGTTACATGCTGATTAAATCAGCCAGAAAGGACAATGGTTGAGCAAGTCAAAGTGGTCTTAATTACTGCATATAGTCTTTTCATTGAAAAAAAAAAGCATATGAACAAAACAGGCAGTTGCAAAATTTTCTTCTTCCCCTATGAATTGCCTAAATTTGAAGGATATGCTGATTGTGCAGGCCCAGCAGAAGAAGAAAAATTAGCCTCCTTAACTGAATCCATTGATGTGAGGTAGGATTACATATATGTCTTTTAAAAGGCCCTTTTTGTATTTGATCCAATTCTACTTATGAGTTACTGCTATCAGTTTCATACTTGTCAGATAAAGCAAGATGATGGATGAAATCTGTCAAAGGAAAAAGAGTGGTGAAGAATAGTATCAACCATTGGGCCATCTTTTTGTTCACATATTGATCAGAATATTAATAGATTCAATTTCTTGGAGCATATTCAGGAAACCACCCAGTGTAAATTCATCATGTCCCAGGTGACACAATTTTATTTTTCTTTCCAAAGTTGCAAATGTTTATAATAGCTGGTGGTTTAAATTGCCCAGAAGAATGATCTGTCTATGACAGAGAGCTTTTCTGCTCTCTTTACAGATAGTATGGTGGTCTCTCTGAGAAGGAAGAGGAGGGGAGTTGCCCAGATATCCCCCAGCAGTGAATGGAGTTTCTTCTTGTCTTTTGCTTTCTAATACAAAATATGCTCCCTTGACTCTTCTATGAAACAGGATGATAGAAAGAATAACAGGGGTTAGATAAATATTTTTCCTTGCCCATTTTCTACTAGAGTTCCAGAGATCTGGGCAACCTGGTGGCCAGATATAGAATTGTATCGAGTTATTTGATTATTTGATTTATATCTCACCTTTTCTCCAGGAAGGAGATTGGGCTGAGGAATGGCCCAAGTTACTAAATGAACATTCATGGCTGACCATAGATTCATCCCCAAACCTTCATAACTTTAACCTTAAGATGTCTACTGTTGACCTTACCCCATTCCTAAGCGGTCTATAAGGGGCATGGAAAAGCACACCAACATGCCTATCGTCCCTGTCCTACTGTCCCCATTTATTCGTATCCATTTCCTGTATTCATAACCATGTTTATACTTATATCTGTTATCTTATACATACTTGACAAAATAAAATAGATAAATAAATAAATAGGCTTGAACCTGAGTCTCTCTCTAGTCTAGTTGAAGTGTAGCTCTTAAAAGTTATACCATAGCAGCTCTTGCATACAACTATCAGAGCTATACAAGTTGTAATTGTAATTTTACTGTAATATAAGGTGAATTTATGAAACGTAACTAAATATTAATTATAATTATTATATATTGATTAAATTTAAATCAGAATGAAATACAAACTAATTTTGGATTTGTTCTGGTCCTATTTACTAATTAATAGAACTCCTTCAGTTGAAAAAAGTTGCATAATTTTAACTAATTGAAGAATCTGGCTAGAAAAAAAGATTTAATTTTCAAAAAAATAATCAGCTGGTTGATTCATGGATTTCTTTTCTTAAAATGAAATTAGTGAGGAGGTTTCTCTGAAAATTAATGTACGTAGGTAGCTAGTATTCTGGAAAACTGAGATTAAGGACAGTATTTATTTATTTGTGGCCAATCAGTTTCAAAAATAAAAAAGTAAATACAAAATTACAGAAAAAGTAGGTGAAAAGAATCAAAAAGATGAAAACATTTAAAAGGGACAAAAAAAGTTGATTTTCAATTTTCTTTAATACATATACAAATATAGGCAACATAAGCTTTTACTCTAAGTTAAAATGGAAAAAAAGCCATATAAGATACATAAACTAAACAGTCAAAATAATATTAGAATGATATAACAAAATAACTTATTACTCTAAACTTAAATATAAACAAAAAATGTAGCATACATATCTAATAATAGTAAAGATATAATATTTTTATTATAACCGATTTAGGTCCTAAAATCTAAACGTCATCTTTATCTTTCTCAAACAAAAAGTCCAAAAGTAGTCCCTAAATAAAAACAAAACGAGATAGGCTTTTATCTTTCATCAAAATCGTCAGTTTTACCCTTTCTGCCAATTCCCTTAATTTCAGAATCCACTCTTCATTATGGGAATTTGTGTATCTTTCCACCTTGAATATTTTTGATGCTGGCAGATCAGAAAGAAGAGTTTTCCCAAGTCAGATAAATCTCTGGCCAAGATTGACCACTATCTTTCAGAAAGGATAATCTAACCTGCTCTAAACTATTGTATTAAAAGACACTTTGAATTGTACCCAGAAGGGGTAGGTAGCTAATGAAACTGATGTAATATGGAAACTGGGACTCATGTGTTTCTTATAACCAGCCCTGGACAATAGCCTAACTTCAATTGAAATTTTGGATACTCTTCAAAGGCAGTTCAATTTAGAGGGCATTATTGTGGTCCAATTGCTAAACATATTTCCTGTGAGCCAGATAAAGCATCTTAGGTGTTCATCTAGAAATGAAATGAGTCTGCAGTGTCACACAGTTCCATTTGTGGTTTCCAGCTGAGTATGCACTCTGCATCTGGGTTTGCTGCTGTGTAATATGTTCAGGGGCTATACAACATTTTAAAGATGCTTGGGAAAAAGCATTTTTTTCTGTCTTCCTGTTAGTATTATGATCAGTTTAGCAAAGATGTTTTTTTTATTTCTATTGGGGACAACTAAAGCATATTCCTGAGCATTTGGGATTGAATAATTATTTATTTGTTTTTTTAATTTGTTTTATTTATTTATAATTTAGTTTTATAAGAGCAAAGTAGTCAATGCCAATTCTGACTTGTATACAATTAACAACAGTATGTTTGCGTGATACATACTAAAGAAGTTAAATATGTTCTCCCAGCTGACTGCTTCTGGTGTATGTCTCTTCTGAATTTATTTCTAAGAAGATGAGAAGCAGTTTCGTATAATGGCTAAGGTGCTGGTCTAGAATTCATGAGACAGAGTTTTAGTTCCATCTTAGACATGCAAGTCAGCTGAGTGTCTTTCACTCCTTTCTCAACCCAACTCATCCCACAGGGTTGTTATTGTTGAGGGTAAATTGGAGGAGGGAGGAGTATTAGTTACCTTTGCTGCCTTGAGTTATTTTAAAAAATAATAAGTGGAATATACTGTAAAATAAATAAAAATTTCTTGCCTCCAACAAAATCTCCCTATATTGAAATTACTACATTAGAGTACATTTTCTCCATTACCACTGTTTGGTGGTAAACAGTTTTCCTAGTAAATTGCCTCATTATTCATGCCGAAAATATAGTAGCCTTAGATGTGGCTAAAGCCCAAAACAAAAGGGATTCTATTGATGAGCAACCAACTTCAATAAGTTTTCATAATCTCAGTGACATATTCCCCAGAATTCTGGGAATTTTGCCTGGAAACTTTTAGTAATGTTGTTAAAATGGAAGGAAAATGGTCATTTGTGTATTCAGCATGTTAAAGTATAGTTTTTGTTGACAAAATAACTAAACTGTTTGTGGATTACTTGCAAATGTGTTCTGAATGTGGTATTTTCTCTAGACAAATGTATTCATTAATTTGCATGGACAATACATTTTTTCCATTGGTCCAGAGACAAATTTCATATCTCAAGTTCAACTGGCTGGTAAATTATTAGCTATAGATTTTATTAAAAAATAATTCCAGCAGTCAAATACATGAAAACATCAATATAATGTCAGGATTATCACTGATTAGAGCCATTATGAACTAACTTTTAAAAATGGTATTAATAATTACTATAATAAAATAATTTTAATTCTTGGTTGTAGGGATCCTGTATTGTACTCCTCTCCCTCCACCGCCATTCTCTTGAATTCTGGAACAGTGTAATACATCGTATTTTTAGTTGCTTGAGACTGATTTGTATACTTTGTAAGTAGAAAATTAGAAATTTTGTGAGGATTGAAACAGGCTTCCTAATGTGCTAAATTTCTATATGCATTAAATTGAATGTTTTATATAAGGACGGATATCAAAAATATGTTAATATCTTACAATCTGAAGTAATTATAATGCATTCTGTTATATCAAAGTTCCACTATTTTATTTTGTATTTTCCTATTCTTGCCCCTCTTGTGCTTCAGTCATAAAAAGACTTCTGCACAGGTATCTTTATGGGAAAGTGACCCATTGTTTACTCTCTGATATAGCCATTTTATCTGCCCCTACATCATTGGCTGATTTTGCATTGAAGATTGACTTTTCAGTTCGTCTTTGCCTTGGCTTCTTTGCTATGACTGACCATGGTTAGAAAATCAAACAAAATAGAGAACAATAGATTTAATCTTCATGTCACTCATCTCATGATAAAAGTAAATGTATTTTATTGGCATGCTCAGTGTATATGGATTGGTAGATAAATGCGTATGTGTGTGTATGTGTGTATATGTGTGTGTGTATGCACACGGACTCACACACATGGACACACTTTGTTGAAATGGCTTAGCCTCACGCTTTTTCTAGAAATAACTAGCTTTTCTGCTTTAGAAGTTATGAACTGACAACAAAAGGCAAAGGAAAATAACAAGGTTATGGGTACAGTAAAAGTGGACATTTTTTACAAACCAGTGTTATAATTTCTTGCTATTTTTCCAAAGGTTATATCTTTTACAAGTGAAAGTAGGAATCCTTCTTAAGACTGCTCAGTCTGGTAGATTGAAAGAGAGAAAGGTTCATGTCCTTTGTTACAGAAACTCTTTTTGTTATGTATCAAGCTTTTTCAGATTTTTGAATGTGTCTGGGTGAGGAGGGGTTCTCTATGGAAAAGGGAGAAACTTGAAAAGCTCTTTTCCCCTTTGAAAGGGGAATTATACAAGAGTTAAAGAAAAAAAAAGTCTTGTGAAGAAAAGTCCAAGAAATGCCGAGTTGTTTTTAAGAGCAAAAAAGTTCCACTTTCCATGAGACTTCTTACACCTTTTTCCAGGTGTACAATTATTGGAATAATTAACACAGTGTTCCCTTACCACAACTAATGGTTCTTTAAGCTGTTATTCTGCACATCTATCTTTGCAATTTACTAGCTTACTTTTTGTCTAGCTGCTTAAGGAAATCATTCTTGAAAAGACATTTTTGTATTCAGGAGAAATCTGACAGTACTGCTAAAAGAATTATACACTTGCTAAACAAGTTTCTTGGTACAGACCAGGCTGCACTTGCATACATTTCATTTAAACAATGACCACTACTGTACTTTAACACATACTGAAATACAATATGGGCAATGGCAGCATGGAGTTAATAAAAGACTTTTTTTTTAAAAAATGCTTTTCTACAGGAATTGTTTTGCATTCTTAAGGAAGCACGTATTTCATGCTCTAAAACTCTGAGGTTTGTAGTTGAAAAAGATTAAGTAAATAATTCAGGATGTGATGTGTTTACCTGTTAATAATTAAGTACATTTCTCTGTGTACTTTTTATAGATTTTTTTAGGTTTATTTTATTTCTGGTTCATGTGTTCTGATTCTTAAGTTAATGAAGCTCCTTCCTTCTGTGAAAGAAAAAGAGAGATTTAGTGCAATGGCTTATATAAAGAACGGAATACAGCTGTCTCCAGTTTAGAAGTCATTTTATTATGGAAATGTGATTACCCACCATTCCCCAGTTAAATAAATGTTAAGATCCATTTTTGCCTTTGAATCTGATCACAAAGGACTTTTTAAAAAAAATCTACCTTCCTTTTTTAATAATATGCTTTATCAAATGCAAGTGTCGACTGCCCAGAAAAAAGAAAAGGTTTGGTATGTGAAAGCTGCTGCTTTAATCTGTAATAATCAATTATCTTTAAAACAGAAAGGGAACATCTCAAATGAAATTTTATCAGTGGCAATGATCTGTAATTTTTTTTTAAAGTAAAAAGACCACTAACTTAAATAATATGTTGAGCTTTGAATCTAAAACGTTCAAGTTCCATGAGTGAAGAACTGCAAGAAATTGCCTGAAGACCGCAGGAGGAAAAACGGAACAGTAGCATAACAAATGGCTCACTTGAAGCTGGAATAATTACTTTTATTATAGATTGAAAAGTGCATCTTTTCAGTTTTGTTCTGTATATTCTAGGACTAAGGTGTTCAGAAAGTACAGGAAAATATTTCTGAAGGTGCTTTGATAGCATAAGTGAGTGAAACTTCAACAAAAATTTAGCATGTGCTTCTCCTTGTGACCCTTTGGCATAGGATTGTTTTCCATACTTAGTTCTCACGCTATTCCCTTTGGGATCATCATATATAAACCATACATTAATTTGATGTGTGAAATTGGATAGCTTTCAGTTAATATTGTCTAGAAATTGCAGCCTGAAGGGGGTAGTTGTATTCCTTTTACAAACTTTCTAACTGTAAAGAAACCCCACTTTTCTTTTTCTTGTACTGCCCACCTACTGCTGTACAATGAATAATAATTACATTTATGTAGTTTACCAAATTTATAAATGTGCTTGACTCCTTTATAGAGGAATAATATAACAATTAAATAAACAGTATGAAAGCATTTTAAAGGGTGCATGGTGATGAGGGGTGGGAAGGGAACCAGTTTTTTTAAAAAAAATTAAACAGTGGGAGTCACTAATGATGGATTTTTGAAAGCACCTCATGCATACGAAAAGCTTTCAGGGATTTTTTAAAAGATGACACAAGAAGAACAAAGAGAGTTATCTGGGAGGAACAAATGCCACATTTAAAGGACTTTTAAAGATATTGGCATCTTTTTGCTTATTTGAGCATTGATCAGAATAAGTCATAAACGGATAGGTCATCAGTTTGATACACACAAATCAGCTGAGGTCTTGGTAAAAAGAATTCTTGCATGGACCACTTTCATTTGTGAGACTAAAATTCTAATTCTTAATATTTGCTTAAGAAATTATGATCAGTTTGGTAACACTTTGCCTAAGGTTTCGGTCATATAAATACTTACTTGAAATAAATCCATTATTGCTATTTTTTGCTCCCCAAAACTTCAGTAATAGGCTGCTTCAGAGTCAACAGAACCTCCCGTGATTTCAAAACATTGGACACAAGAAACAATGTCAAACAATTATTCCCATAGGTTTGAGTAAAAGCCCCTCATTCCCTTTCCATATGAGAAGGAAGTGAAATAAATAACAGTTTCTTCTTTGGGGCTTTATTTTATATTTTGCATGTTAACCTGATCACTTGGAAAAAACCTGAATGGATTGAATTTCTAAACCACTTTTTTATATAAAAGATTGCAAGGGTTGCTGAAGTCCAGGAGCTGGGGGGCAGAGCAAAACTTTTTCTCTCTAGTAAGAAAGTAGAATATTACTACTGATTGGAATCACATATTTTCAAAGTGTTTCAAAAGAAAATACTGGATACACTTTGGTTTTGATCGTGTTGTAGCTAAGTCACAATTACATGAACTTAGTTCCTTTAATTAGAACTACTAGTACCAATGCTAGAAGAAGAAAGATTCTATTGGGGCATAATCTTTTAGGAAGTGCCCTAAATTTCATAGTATTATTAGAAAAACATAGATTACATTATGGCTCAGTAGTTAGACACTGAGCTTGTCATCTAGATAAAGCAGAAAAATGTGGGTTAGACAGCAACACCACCAGATGGATTTGCAACTGGCTGACCAACCACACTCAACGTGTAGTGCCAATGGAACTACATCAACATGAACGGAAGTATGCAGTGGAGTACTCCAAGGCTCTGTTTTAGGCCCAGTACTCTTCAACATCTTCATCAATGACTTGAATGAGGGGATAGATGGGGAACTCATCAAATCTGCAGATGACACCAAACTGGCAGGAGTAGCCAACACTCCAGAAGATAGGCTCAAGATACAGAAGGATCTTGACAGACTTAAGCATTTGGCACTATTTAACAAAATGAAATTCAATGATGAATAAAGTAAGGTTCTGCATTTAGGCAAGAAAAACAAAATGCACAGGTACAGTATATGTGATACCTCACTCAATAATAGTAACTGTGAGAGGGATCTTAGTGTTGTAGTGGACAACTGTTAAGTGTGAATCGATTAAGAAGAGACAGGACTCAGGACTGCTTTAGAAAGCTTTATTTTCTGGCCTCTGCTGTTCGGAGACTGCCGGTAGGCAGCCGGAGTGCTTTCTTTAAAGGGCTCCGACAAACCTGCCAGCCACTGCCAGCCGTTTATTTTTCCCACCACTAGATTAGCCAATCAGCGATGGCTATGCAAATTCTCTATACGTACAGTGCATCCATATGTAACACCCCTCCCCTCTCAGTCAGAGTCTTAGCCAATTGGTGGTTGACAAATGTCATGTACTCATGCAGGTAGGCAGGTGGTTTGGCCATCCTACTGGTCCTGCACTGCTCAGTTGTTCTAGTGACTTCGGCAGTGGCAGTCGGGCCATCCGGCTCTTCTGGACTTACTTGGGGAACATTCTCGAACATGTCACAGGGTGTGTCTTCTCCCGGATGGTCGTCGTTGGCCTCGTCTTCTGGCTGACCTCACTGGATCCTGATGTCCTCAGATAAGTGTACCCACTCTTATCTCGGTCCAGTTAGGATGGTGTATCTGTTGTCTGGAGATAAGGTCGGCACATCTGGGTTGTTGTTCGTGCTGGTTATCTCGCTTAGTGTCGGTTCTCATCCTCTGCATTCCCCCAGTCGAGTGCCATCATGGCTTTGCAGCCTGGATTCTCCTATGCGTTTGCAGAGTTGATCGATATGCCTCTGCCATATCCTTCCATCTGTCAGCTCAACCCTGTATGATTTGGGCCCCGTAATGTCCACAACCTGGGCTCTTTCCCACTTTGGGTGTCCTGCATAATTTTGTGCGAACACTAGGTCACCCACAGCTAGTGCTCATAGTGGCTTGCTGGAGTCCAGGGGCTTTTCAGGTCGGTAGTTTGCATGTAGTTGGTCTAGTCTGGACCTCAGCTTCCTTCCCATCAGGAGTTCGTCAGGGCTCCGGTTCGTGGTCGTGCTGGGGGTTATGTGCTGGCTAATAAGAACTGGTCAATTTTCTTTTGCCAGTCTCCGGGGCCCATATGGATTAGTGTCTCCTTGGTCAGTCTCACCATGCGCTCTGCTTGGCCATTGCTAGCCAGTTTGAAGGGTGCCACCAATGCATGCCTTATGCCTAGTTCGGCTAGGAACACTTCCATTTTTTCGCTGTTAGCTGTGGCCCATTGTCTGACACCAGGATGTGAGTTGCGAACACTCTAAAGAGTGTGCAGATGGTGGCATCAGTGGTCAGGGTTGCCATTATAATTACCTCGGGCCATTTGGAGTAGGCATCGATGATTATGAGGAAGGTTTGTGTCCCCCCCCATTGACCCGGCAAAGTCTATGTGGACTCTTGACCTTAGTCCCCTTGGCATTTCCAGTTCTCGGAGGTTGAGCTCGATGGCGCTGGTCTTGTTTCTTGGCAGGGGAGGCAGGTGGCCACCCACTCCACAATGTCCCAGTCTAGGTCTGGCCACCACAGGTAACTTTGGGTCAATGCTTTCATCCTTATGATGCCTGGGTGACCCACATGTAATGTTTCAAGGACTTCTCTCCTCAGGCATCGTAGTATGACCACTCTTTCCCCCCATAGTTAGAACTCTTTATTCCTGTACTGTTTGAATTCATCTCCCAGCTTCTCTTGAGGCTCAACAGCCAATTTAATATTTTTGATAATGTTTTATCCCTTGTTGTCTGTTTGGCTATTTCATTTGATGCAATAGAGCTAGTCCCCTCAATGTCAATTAATAGGACCTGGTGTGGGAGGGGCTGGGTCCTCGACGAGTTCCGGCAGTGGGCATCTGCTGAGTGCGTCGGCATGCGTGATGGCCTTTCCTGAGCGATGCGCCAATTTGTAGTTGTACGCCATAAGGAATATGAACCACCTTGTCATTCTCGGGGTCATGTAGTTTGGAATTTGTTTGTCCCCTGTGAGTAATCCTAATAGTAGTTTGTGGTCTGTGATTAGTTCGAATGGTCGGACATAGACATATTCATGGAACCGTTTAATGCCCGCAACGGTAGCCAGAGCTTCCTTGTCTATGGACAAGACTGTAATTCCATTCGGCTGGGGATAGCGTTTTGGAGTAGAATGCAATGGGGGATTCTGTTCCATTTGGCAGTCTATGGCTGAGGACTGCTCTGACTCCAAAGGGTGATGTGTCACAAGTTAAAATGAGGGGGCAGTTGACATTGTATTGTATTAAGACACTATCTGATGACAATAAGTTTTTTATTTTCCTGAATGCATCTTCATCCCTCTGTCCCCAGGTCCATGTTGTTGACTTGCTCAGTAGCTTATGGAGGGGCTTCACGACAGTCATTTTCTGTTGTAAGAAAATACTGTAAAAATTCAGTAGTCCTAAGAAAGCTTGGAATTCCGTTTTATTCTGTAGGGTGGGGGCTTCTTTGATAGCTTTTATTTTATTCTGGGTGGGAGGAATCCCTGACCCGTCGATTAAGGAGCTCAGGAATTCAACTGGTTTTACCCCAATTTTACATTTATCCTTTTTTACTTTGAGCCCTTTTTGTTGGAATCTTTGCAATGTTTTTTCTAGTCGACCAAGTAATTGTTCCTCTGACTCCACTGATATTAAAACATAGTCGAAGTAGGGTACAACTCCAGGAATTCCCTGCAGGAGGCGCTCTATCATGCCTTGGAACAGCCCTGGGGCAACGCTGACCCCAAATTGCAGTCTTTTGCATCTGAATGCCCCCCAATGTGTTACTATTGTTTGGGCTTCTGCAGTGGCAGTGTCCACAGGTAGTTGTTGGTACACCTGGGCCAAGTCCAATTTGGCAAATCGGGTTCCCTTCCCAAGGGAATGCAATAGATGTTGCACCACAGGCACAGGATAGGCACTTTGTTGCAATGCCTTATTTAATGTCCCTTTGTAGTCAGCGCAGATGCGGACAGATCCATCTGGCTTTAATAGTGTGACTATGGGGGTCTCCGACATTGCATGATCAATAGGTTCGAGGATCCCTTGGGCAATCAGTTTATCTAGTTGCTCATCTACTTTAGGTCTTAGAGCAAAGGGGATCCTTCTTGGTTTTATTCTGATGGGGATCACCCTGGGATCTAGACTAAATGATATCGGTTTCCCAGTATATTTACCCAGACTCCCATCGAAGATGTCCTCCAATTTGCTGAGCAGTTGATCCAATGGGTTCTGACTAATTTTGTTAATGCCCACTATGGTGATGCCTAGTGGTTTGAACCACTCCACTTCTAGGAGGGTTGAACGATGTCCTGTTACGATGGTTATAAGGAGGATGTCCTGGGTTCCTTTGAACTCCATGTGGACGTGGGCTCTTCCTAAAACCTTGATGGGGTTTCCCTGGAAATCGTTCAGGCGGATGTGGCTTTATTTCGTTTGCTTTAATGTCCAGCTTGATTTGCTTTATCGTCACCCATGACATTATGGTAAAAACTGACCCCATGTCCAATTCCATCTTGCTCTGGAAGTTTTCTCCCTCTCCTGCATCTGAGTGCCCCAAGGTGTTGTGGTAAATCCCTCTATTGTCTCGGTATCTGTCTTCCCGTCTCTTTTGCCAGAATTGCCCGGGTTTGGGTGTCCTTTGCCGGGTATTCTCTGTTGGGGGCCTGGGTTGATAATGGGTTGGCAAGGTGGCCTGGCATGCTTCCGCAATGTGGTCCCTTTGTTGGCATCGCCTGCAGGTGGCATCTTTAAACCTGCAGGCTGTTCAAGAATGGGGTCCCATGCATCTGGAACAGTGGGGTGGCCTATTATCATTGGCCTGGTGGATTACCCTGTGTTCTGATTGCATGTGGTGGATGGCTTCTTCTTCCTCCTCATAGTCATATTCGTCATCAGGAACCTCTCCGGCTCTCAGTGACTCCCATGGACCACACTGCTTCTCCAGATGTTGGTGTCTGAGTTCTCTGATGATTCGGCTGCCTTGGCTTCCTCAACTATGCTCTGGAACATTGAGCTTCATGAATAAAATTCTGTAAAATTATTTTCAACCTTTTGGCCAAAATCATAAATAATAAATAGTTTGTTGTAATTATTCAGTAAAGATATTCATTATTAGTCTCTTATTAAAGTCAAATCTTGCTTGTGTTTAGGTATTAATTCTACTTCCAGCTATCTGAAATCTTCCCATTCTGTAGAATAATAGTCACCATTTGTTATAAACATTGTAACAACTAATCCTCAAACATTTATAGTAAGAAGCTGACAATTCATCTGGGCCAGGTACATTTCCTTCTGGGTGAGGACTGATGGTGGATTAGAAGTTCTTGTGACCAATTCTGCAAATGGCAATCACGCTGTGGTGAAATGGCCAAGTGAAAAATGAAAATCTCTCTGGAGATAAGGAGAGATATTTGGGATTGTCTACTTGCAATCTGCAAGAGCTGTTCTAATGCGGAAATCACAGGAATTCAGTTTCTTGTGAATGATCACTGAGAAATTTACAATGTGTCCTTGACTGAAGGAAATACAAATTGAAATGACAATATCACGGTGATAATAATGATATTATTATTTTGTATAGACAAAAAAATGTTACAACATATTCAACACAATGAAAGGGATTCCATGTTGGGCACTACAGATAGTGAGTGCATACGTGGCAGTCAAAAGTTAGTTTATGCGCATGCGCATAAGCAAAATCCAAGATGGCGGCGCCCATGGAGCCACCGACAGAACCGTCACCATGGAGTTACTACCTACTCTATAGAACCAGATAGAACCGGTAGAAACCTACCTCTGGATTGAGATGCCTAATTGTATTGCTTATTTGGCGTCTCTTTGCTTGTGAATAGATTGGCCCAGTCTTTCTTAATGGTTACAAAATCTCCATTCCAAAAGACCAACCTCTTCAAGCTTCTGCTTGAGGCTGTTTGCCTATGGCAGGAAGACTGGGGCTGTTTTCTGCCATTAAGAACATATTTCTGTTTTTCTCCTTTAGGACAAATGTAATATTCTGTCTCTTTTAATTTTCCCCACAATATTTCATTC
>JANHFT010004380.1:83552-94458 GCA_032467955.1 Pseudoxenodon macrops | reverse complement strand
CCTAAAGTCTACCACCATTTCTACAGTTTTGAGTGTGTTCAGTTCCAGATTGTTCCGGTCGCACCACAAGGCTAGTTCTTCAACCTCTGCAGTCTATTGTCTGCCTAATGCCCCTGACAGTTACTTAATATCCTCATCAGGAGGACTAAGTGTGTGTGAGGGGGTCATTAAGTGAAGTGATCACATGGCCATCATAATTTGTGACTGTACTGGGCAGACTCCATTACAGTCATATCTCAAGTACTACTAGTACTTTAAATATCAGAGCATCTTCATGACATGAACACACTCACGCAAGCAACAAGAGTAGTAAAGGAACCCTCCTGGAACAAAAAAACAATCTTTCAAAAGGGCTTAATTCCACATTATTTTCATTCTGAAGCTGCTGTTATTGTTATCTCTTTCTTTGTTGCCATCCAACAAAAGCAGGGGGCCTCCTTGAAGTTATATATTTCACTTCAGTTGTGTTTTAATATGCAAAGGAAATTCTATGAATGGAATCTGGGGTTGAAAGCTAAGCAGCTTTTGCTTAAATGGTCTTAAAACAATCAGCGTAACTTCCACTTGCTTTCTGTTAATGCATTCAGATATGATATGTATGTGAAAGTGAGCATGTGCTGTGTGTTTTAATTCCCCTGCTTTAAGTACGCATTTGATACACAAGAATAAAAGTTATTCAGATCCCCGCATGCTGCTTAGAAGCACTTAAGAGTTAGATTTAAGAAAACTGGAGAGCAAATTAAGTAGGTTCACCCAAAGTGCTGACACTGCCAGGTGACTGAATGCAAATATTTGCATTAAATCTTTTCTTTGCTCAAACTTTGTTAACGTTTTTGAATATTAAAGTTATCATGTTTACCCTCACTACCTCTTACTTTCCTTAACTCAATCACTCAAAGTGTTGATACACTGAACAAAGGAAGAGCAAAGAAAAGCACAGAGAAGGGAGGAGAGGAGGGGGGAGAGGTTTTCTAATTACTATACAATAGAATAACAGAGTTGGAAGGGACCTTGGAGGTCTTCTAGTCCAATTATCTGCCTAGGCAAGAAACCCTACACCACTTCAGACAAATGGTTATCTAACATCATCTTAAAAAACTTCCAGTGTTGGAATTCACAACTTCTGGAGGCAGGTCGCTCCACTGATTAAGTGTTCTAACTGTCAGGAAATTTCTCCTTTGTTCTAAGTTGCTTCTCTTCTTGATTAGTTTCCACCCATTGCTCCTTGTCTTACCCTCAGGTGCTTTGGAGAATAGCGTGACTAGATTTACATCAGAATTTTTCAATTTTTTAAAGTTTCTGTAAAATTTGATTTAAAAAAGGATGGGATGGAGAATGAGGGAAGGGGAAAAAGAGAAAACAGGAGAGGAAAGGGAAAGGGAAGAGGAAGGGGAAGTGAAAAGGAAAAGAGAAGTGAAAAGTGAAAAGGGGAAAGGGGAAAGGAAAGGAAGCATCAGGACAATATGTATTACAGCTACATGAAAGGCAAATGGTTTATTCTATCAGATGACCAACAAGGAATAGAGTGCACACAGCTGGTGGTACCATCTGTACATAGCATTTCCAGACAAAATAATCTTTATCTAAGAGTTTCCAGTTTTTGTTAATTGGAGGTAATATAGTCACGTTGCCATGCTCAGGAAAGAGAAACTAAGATGGGGAGAGGGATTAGCTTTGGCTTTAATATATGGCATCTTGCTGAGAATCATCACCATTACTGTCAGTAGACATGGTTTATATAGTCTCAATTTCTGCCAGCATCGTTCCTCCTATAAACGTTGGCTATGGAGCAAGTATGAAATGAGGCAGCTCTCAGCCAGTTACATACAGCCATGTGTGCCTCTGCTGAGCCATCTGTAGGCTGTCCCACATGCCAGTTGTTTTAGTTTGGGCTCAAGTTTCATATGAGACATTTTAAAAGAACAATCCAGGAAAGGGGGGGGAACCCAGTAATTTTCTCCCATTTGAAGAGAAGCAGTTATTTTTGCTGAAACAGATGCTTCCAATGGCAAACCACTCATACATTGGAATCTCTTGAGCACCAATAAAAATTATAATCAAAACTGATTTGAGATTATAGATCTAACTAAAGGACTGATTTCCAACATGATCTCCCATCTGTGGAATCCATCCGTATTTCCTGTGTATTTCATGGTACAAGCTTGCACAGTTTTGTGGCCCATCAAAGTGAAGCCAACTTATCCATTCTCTATAACAAACACACCAGTAACCATCATTGCTGTAATTTCATTTAACACTATCCAAGTGCGTAGTATTGCTTGGAGTATAAAGGGAAACTTTGCTGCACCAAGGAGCTTATCAGATAGCAGTAAGCAGCCATTTGTTTATTTGTGTCATTTTTATTCTGCTTTCTGGGCAGTTGTGGTCTCTGAATGTTGTTCGTATTGTTAAAAATAGGCAGTCAAGACCAGCTCTTTAATCTGAAATAAAAAGGTGGTGGTGGGAAGGATGGCGAGGGAAAGGAAGAGAAGAGAGATCTATTATTTTTAGTCAGAATCAAATGCTAATCTTTACTGGTGACATTTAGATCTCTCCAGACTGGGCTGATATACCCTGGCTGATGTATTTGTTGCAGAAAAAGTTTCATCGGAAAATAGATAAGATAAGAACAGGCTGTACTTCCCTTTAGCTTTGCACTTCTACAGAAGCTGGTGCTCCTAGAAGAAGAGGAGCAGGAAAGGAAAGGATGAAGCAAATTATAGCCATTCTTCTAGCTCATGGGTGTCAAACTCGATTGTGTCATATGATGTCATGTGACGTATCACGCCTTTTTTGCCTTTGCGGAGCCAGGGTGGGTGTGGCCTACGCATGATGCATCCGGTCCATGGGCCATCAGTTTGACACTCCTGTTCTAGCTGATAGAAGCTAGCCCAGCCTCTTAGTAATACTTACTCTTCTGATCTTCTGATTCCTGTGAGTTTTAAGTGGGTTCACAATGCACCATAGAACAAAATGTTTTGAACCAAGCCACCTGAAATGGATTAACTTACAGAATGTGTCCAAAGTCCAGCATGCATGTCTCCGGTGGAGCTAAAATTAGGCATGTTTTATAGAATGTTACATTACCATAAACTTTACTATAAAGCAGTTTGTGACACAATGCCAAATGTCAGCACATCTTGACCTGTGCTGATGTTGGACTGAGCGACACAGTTCAACGTGGGCTATTTTCAAGGCAGATACATCCCTGAATACATCCCAAACTTTCCAAGGAAGGCAGCGCTTATTTATGGATTAGACTTGCATGCTGCCCATCTCATCCAGAGGTATATTGTCTAGGCTACTTGAGAGGTTATGCCATTGTAGAAAGCATTGGTGAATCTGGTAAGGTAGTGTCTCTGAAATGATGACAAGCCATGGGTTGTCCAGTTAGCAGATATACAAAAGCAAGGATTATTTGCTCTCAGGCTTTGCTATTCAGGCTTTGTTTAACTTACCAATATTCAGTTATTTTCCCATAAACAGGGGAATAATTGGATCCCAAGTCTTCCCCAAAATGCTGGATTTGGAAGAGTTAAGGCAATGAGAAAACAGTATTCAGTTGGTTTTGTGGGGGAAGTTAAGAGCATATGGGCTACAAACTAGAAACAATAAATGCTATTAAGTTATTGGAAAACCGAGGGAATGGGACAGGTTACAAGGACTAGAAGTGAAGAAGGGAACTGCATTACCATTTTTGTGACATAGGTCTACTAACTTTTCATCATAACTCCCGTCCCTGTGCCTCATCCCTCCTTAAAACTGTTATGTGCAGTACCTAACTATCCCACTAAGCAAAGGTCATCTGTTTAGTCCTTATGTGTAAGAAGAGAAAATCTAATGGAAGAATAATCCTTCTGTCTTGGTTTGTGTAATTATGCTGAAATCACAGCATAACAAAGCAATGATTATCTGTGTTGCTCTAATTATATCTTCTGCTTCTCCTTGTTCGCATTCTACATCCTGCTATGCAATCTCTTAATTCTGAGAGTATTAAAAAGATTGTGAAAAATGCAAGGGGAAAACAAAACATCAGAATTCAAGTAAGTTCAACAAGCACAGGTTCTCCAATTAGTAATGCTTGTTCTACTGAAATCTCATCTGCTTCAGGAAGTGGAGCTTTTTAAACAATTCATCCAAAATAGCCTGACTGTTAAAAGTTGATTTTTTTTCTTTCTATTACTATATTACTAATTGCTAAGTGTTAAGATTTTGATACGGCACTCTATTTATATGACCTTCACCTAAATGAGAAGGCTAAGGGTGAGAAGACAGAGCCAGGCAAGTTACTAATTGCTTATGCTAGAAAATCTTCCCACCTGTGATTCACAGTGAATATTACAGATTTGTGAAGGTGATTGAAATTAACTGGTTCACACTATTTTTTTTATTAAAAAACAAAGGCATGAGTAATATGCCTTTTATGACACTGGAACAAGTTTTAATATTATACTTTATTTTTAGTTGTGCTCATTTTTATGTTTCGCTTGTTCTACAGTGAAAAAAAAACGTGGTTCTGTGTTCTCCTGTAATTGAAATATTTACCAATAGAGATTTACCGAGTTAGATGATTTTGCTCATTTTGTTCCAAAGGGAGTTAACTTCATGTTTTCCTAATTCAAGGGCAATCTTCAGCAGTTTCTTTCATGCCATCCATACCTAATTATGTAGGCCATTTAGGCCCTTCCATTATCTCTAAAATTTTCCAACCGTACTTGAATCTCAGACTTCAGACAGTCAGAGTCTTTTTTTTCTCCAGAATCAGCAGCATTGAGTGATAGAATTAAGGAATTAATTGGTTCTCATTTTGTTTAATGTCTCATTGGAGCAAATCCTAATAATGATGCAACAGCTTTTAGACCTACAGACCCATTTAGTTTGTCTTCAGTGAGCTCTCCAAGGTTCTGAAAGTGCTTTATTCGATCCCCACTAAGTGAAAATTAACTCTTTTCTAGTTTTCACAAGCAGCTACTAATTCTCAACCTCATGGACTTCACAATATTGAAAAGGGCTTATGCGTGTTTCCCAGAGAGGAAGTTAGAGTGCAGTTTGGCATCAAGATTAATGCAGCATTCAACTCTATGGTTAGTTGAACATGCCATAGTGGGTCGATTCACCCAAAATCAATTCATTCATCATAGTTATAGACTATAATGGTGGATTCTTGATCCTATTCTGCCAGTCTTCTCCAATCTGATTTAGTAGACAATTGGAGTTCAGTTTCTATGATAGCTTTACCCACATGGCCACTGTTAAGAATTCTTCGATCAAGTGTCAAGACTGTCAAATTTCATGTCATAAAAAGCATTTTACATGGGAAATCTGGATATTGGGATGAAAGCATGCATCAGCATTCCAAATAAAAAACATAAGTAATGATCATATAATATATTTAGTTGCATGTTATCTATGAAACTGAAACTTCCAGGAAAGAAGTTTCCAAAGTGTTCCAAAACACCAAGGAAGAACTCTCAAATTTTTGACTCAAGCAAAAGTCATGTCCTAGGGACACATGTTTTGATCACTGATGAAGTTCTGCTGTGGATAACAGTAGTACCAATCAGAACTTTATAACTCAGCTTACTCTGAAGCTTATTTATTTCCTTTCACATCTATGTGCCCTACTCCAACGATTCTGTCTTGTTCTATCTTATCTTCCTTTATCTTATCTTTCCAAATATCTTAGTGGTACAATTGTTTTGAAATATAAGACATTTGCTTTCTTGATGATCTAACTCCCTCTTTTTCAGAATAAGTTAAACATTAGCAGTGCATGTTGCCACCACAGCTTTGTTCTCTTTCATATGTTTGAGAAATTGCATCTACCAGCTTTCGTTTTTATAGGACATTATCAGATGTTACATAATCCTCAATCAGCAAAGCACCAAGGGTAGTTAAAGGGAGCTCTTTCCCCATCCAAATACTTTGCTGTGAGTAAAAGCATTTACATTTTGCAAAAGAGCCGAATATTGCCTCTTTTCCTCACAGGAACAATATTGAACTCCAGAATTTATATTTGGTCTAATAGTAGATTAAATATACAATGTATTAGGAAGATTTTTCTTTTTCACTAAAGTATAGTGAGTGTAGGTTGTTGGGATAATCAAACGGGTGGGAAGCATTTGGCTAATGATATACCCTATAGTGTTTATCTGCCAGATAATTTCCTTAGAATTAAGAAATGTTAACTTAGAAATGTCCTTTTCTAATGTAAACGCACATATGCTGAAAAGATAAACATATGCTAAAATGCCAAGTTTATATAACTTTTCCTGAATATCAGAAGAAAAGTGACTATAATATAAAGGAATGGACAAATCAGCATCAAATGGGATCTTGAAAACATGTAAAGTCAAACTCATGTCATTACGGCATCATCGCATGAGATATGGTGACTTTCCCCCCCTTCACTAAACCAGGCATGGCTGTGCTTGATAGATCTGGCCCATGGGTGATGAGTTTGACAGCCCTGATATAAAGGCTTTCATACATGTCCCAGTACATAGTTTTGAACACTTTACTTTTCCATTTCTAATCCTGTCTAATGTTAACCCAACAAAATATGATCCCTAGGCAATGAGGAATCACAATGTCAGTATTGTGATCAGTATTAGTACATAAGCAACAAATGCCTAGTTTCAGCATCACAAAATCAATTAAAAGGACAATAAAGATTTAAAAAGCTTCTTTCTAAATATTTTAGAAGACCTTTGAACCTCTCTGTAGCTCCTATCTCCAAAAGGAAGAACATTGAGTAAGGCATTGGTTCATGAAATGTCACCCACACATACCTATGTTTCAGTTCTACCCACAAAATGCTGACTGAATTTAGATAACTTCAATCAAACTTCTCAACATCATAATCCTTTGTTTAATGTCAACTCACCCCTACCGTCACCTCCTTCTTCACTCCAGACAAGATATGCTGAAAAGGTCAGTGATACCAGCTGACAGGAATTACTAAAGGCCAAATTAATTCCTTTTTTCTCACTAGTCAAGTTAACATTGAGGGAGCCGCTATTTAAAGTGTAATTTGTGAGTCCTCGCCCACTCATAATAAGCATCAGCTGCCTTTCATCCTGCAAATATTGCTGGGCTGATGTGAATGCCAAAATGTAAGCTAAATTATGCATTTTTCGCATATTTTTATGAAAGATAGGGAAAAGGAAAAATGCAAAAAACACAAATGAATAGTGGTAATCCAAGAAAACTACAGATAGAATGGCAGTTTAAAATAATCCCTAAAATAGCTGGAGACAATTACAATATAACTAAATAGTAATAGTAAACATATGGAAATTCTTACAAAGGAACATGCACTTTTTCCCCACAATGTATTGAAGTTTGAGTTATATTGGTTTAGAAAATAAAAACTATATTAATTTTATTTGAGATTAGCGAGAACATTGTAAGATAATAGCTAGTTAAAAGAATCTCTGATCAGACCCTCACAATATGGATTTAACTATATCTGTATCTTGATTAGAACTTAATCGTGTCTTCTGAAGAGAAAGAATATCTGTATACAGACCAGCAAACTGTCTTTGGTGAAAGGCTAAGAATTAACTATTGAATTGTTGATATTTTATGTTTCAATCCTTAACCAGATCAGTATAGAAGTAATATGTACACAATATCCCTTGCTTCTGATAAATATCTACTATAATAAATTTTGGCATATTGAAGATCTCCTTCCTAAGATATCAGAATACTATTATTTATTTGTTTGTTTGTTTATTGGGTCTTTCAAAGTAATACACACATTCTTATTAGAATTATCATTCTTACGTTGCTATACACAAGCTGTAAGTTGTGTAAATCAATATTTTTGGTAATTTAGTTTATCTTATTTAACTCTTTTTACAGAGGATTGGTCTTTTTGCAGGCAAACTGCTCCATTCCAACCTTCCATTAGACACCAATTTTCATATGGTAAGTCTATTAATTTTTCATGCCTTATGGACTTTTCCTGTGGAAAAAAATGAATTTATGATTTATGGTTTGGATGATAGGGCAGAATACAGTAGAGGGAAGAAACAAGTGCACCATGATGTAACTTTAGAGAGAGACTTTAAAATATAATTGTACTTATAGCTGCTGTGAAGAAAATTGGAAGGCAGTTCTTGTAATCTTACACTTATTTACCTGCAAGTCAGTTTGCTGCAGTACTGAATTACAAATTTCTCTTTTTTTTTGCTGGTATGCACAGTTTGATTGCTATTCATTAGATTTGCCAAAGAAATTAATCAATCTCCCATTTTCATCTAGCTCTCTTTATACTCCATCATTATTAATTATTATGTACAGTGCTACTAGCTTTTTATCTCAAATACCTGAATATCTTATTTCAAACTTTTATCTCCAGTGCCTGCAATTGTTGCAACATACTGATAGGATCTACTGATATGTCTATTTCAGTTTCATCCCTGGATAAGCAGATTCAGCGGAGTCATTCCAAAAATGTATAGAGAATAGCTCTGCTGCTTTTGGACTGGACCTTTTCAAATTGCACGTTACCACCTTAGAGGTGAGGCTCGCCTGAATTAAACATTCAACAGGCAAATAGCTTTTAAGGTTATTTTTAGATTCCATTCAAAATGTCAACATTGACTTACAAAGCATAGCAAAAACTCAGTTGAAAATTGTCTGCTGTTTCTTCTTCTGGTTGCCTCTCAAAATGTTCACACATATTTGATGGGTAATCTACAACTTCTGGATTCCATGCAGCCTCCTTGAGGTGCTTTTGAAGTTCTCAGAATGTTGTCCTTCTTTGCCCTTCAAAATAAGGAAAACCATACCTTGGGAACAATTTGAAAGGAAGAAGCACAGAGAAAAGAAGCTGACCAATCCAAAAAAAAATCCACAATATAAATAATGATGTGCATAGAGTTAAAATGTGAATTTGTCATTATATCATTAGAGAAAGTATAAATGTATATATTAGAAATAGATATAAGAATAGTAAATCAAAGTAAGACTGGTAAAAAGGAAATATGTAAATATGTATATATCAGGGGTGGCTTCTAACTTACCTCGCCGCCGGTTCGCTGCCTCTCACGTCGCATGGGCGTGCCTCTTGTGCGCGTGCATGCGCAGTAGAAAAAAACCCAAAAAAATCCCACCCCCCAAAAAAGGCCAAAAACAAGATTGCAACGCAAGTGCAGTGCTGGAAGGTCAAAATTCAAAAAAGAGATGGCGCCACCCACGGAGCAGAACTGGCTCCGTGACATCACCAGCGGTCTACTACTTACTCGGTAGAAACAGTCCGAACCAGTAGGAACCCACCTCTGGTATACATATAAAAATTGTTGAAAAGGAAGAAATTGTAAAAAAAAATCTTTTTTCTTTGTTTCGTCTTTTTAAATGTTTAATAATTTCTTTTTTAAAAATAATTAAACTATGGAATTATTTTTTTAGTTTATTTTTTTAAAAATGTATTCAATTTATTTTATTATACTTTTTAAATTTCACCATTCAATATTTTCAAATATTATATTTGACAATGAGTTGTGTTCATAGTGGCTTGACAATAGATATTACTGAATTTCAGTGCTTCTAGTCATGTTCTGATCTTTAATTTTTGGAAAGAAAGCTGGATTCCCCCCCCCTTCCCCTTGCTGACTTCATAGCCACATTCCATTTTTGTTCTTAGCAACAAGACAAACATGTTTGTCACTGACTTTGTCCGAAGGGCCTTTTTTGACTTCTCAGTCTAGTATACAAGCTTAAGTTTTCTGAAGATGTTCTCCACCAATTGCTAAGTTTGGCAATTTTCCATGACAAATCTCTCTCTCCCTCCCTCCCTCCTCCTGTATACAGTAAGATATTAGCATGAGTTTTCTAGTCCTCTAGAACATCTAATTACCTTCAGAAAGCAAATGTTGCTTTCATTTGTTCAATATTTAATATAATATATAATATTTAAATATTATCTAAATATTCATAGCCTGGTTTTGGTAGCTTGATTCCACCACCACCCTCTTTTTTTGGCTCTATCCCTTCTCTTCCCGCTTCTTAAGAGCAGCCTTTGATTCATCACAATAATCTGACCTCGACTGGGAGGAAAAAAGGTCTTATGGAACGAAGTCACTTCTAGTAATCCATGCATTGAAAGACATGCTGTGCAAGCTGCAAAGAAGCAGTTGCCATGTTGTTTAATGACCCTGGGGATTTAAATCCCCCTTTTCCAGGATGTTTGTGATGGCAAGCCAGTGTAGATTATGCTTAGTTTGATGGAATTTATTACTCTCATTGAAAGGGGATAATAAATCTTTCAATTAAGGCAGTCTGTCCAGATTGTTATGTTGTTTCAGAAAAATGCCTGGGGAGCTGCATGGAAGGGTGACTTAGATGACCAGAGGTCCTGCTCAAACTTTTATATTACTTTCTATAAATGGAGACTGACTGTGTGGCTTTGGATTCATGACAGGTTACTTTGGGCTTTCTCCCCAGAAGGAAGGTGGGATAAGAATCTCAACTGTGAATTGACATGTTTTATGACAAAAGGGCCTACAGTATTTCTAGACTAACAACTTTTAGTTTTAGTTAACCATGACTTTGGTTAAACTCAGCTGCTCAGCAAAGTAATATAAGTGAATAGAAAACTTTGTGAAGGAGGAGAAAGTTTGATTTGCGCCCAAATCTCTCTGATTTGTATTTCTGTTCCATACAGGTTTAACAGAGTTGGAAGGGACCTTGCAGGTCATCTAGTCCAACCCCCACCCACCCAAGCAGGAGACCCTACAGCATTTCTGACAAATGGCAGTTCAATCTCTTCTTGGAAGCCTCCAGTGATGGAGCACCCACAACGTCAGAGGCAAGCTGTTCCGTTGGTTGATTGTTCTCACTGTCAGAAAGTTCCTCCTTATTTCTAGGTTGAATCTTTCCTTGATCAGTTTCCATCCAT